>PVKS010005373.1:0-85560 GCA_004027875.1 Aplodontia rufa | reverse complement strand
CTGCAGTGTGTCCCTGGTGTTAGCATGAGAATGGACCAGGGCTCTGTGAACCCCCCCGACCTACTGACCCCTCTCTCCCCCACGTGAATAGCGGGACTCGCAGCCTCCCCAGCCTCTCCAACCAGTGCCTGCAAAGCCACGACTCCTAATCAGGGTAATTTAATATATTTTAAGCCCCCGGCGGCTTTATTTTCCCTCCTTTTCGAGTTTGTTTTAGGCATTCACAGCTCTCACCCCATCATTAGACGGCCTTATTTGACGGATGGAAGGAGCTGCTATGAGACCACAGCCCTTTGTGTCCCCCACATAAGCTGGGCTTCCCCGTAATTAGAATGGTATTCCCAGCCATTGAGGCCTTTCATGAAGCGGAACAAAAACTCCCCGAGATGAATATCCCCCAACTCTCAGCCCCCTGGCCGGAAAAGGGGCTGTGAGTTAAAGGGACTCCTTGGGGAAGGCAGTCTGAGACCAATGACAGCTGAGGTCCTATGAGGGTGAGGAATTTTGAGGTCAGTGGGTGCAGACACCACACAAAGGCTGGTGCAGGTTATTGGTAAACACCACTCACCTATGCATACTTCCCCAGGCACTTAATCAGCCTTAAGACTTGCTTGGGCTCAGTCATTGTGGTCAAAGGACCTGCATCTATACATGGGGTTGGGGACATGGAAGCAGCCTGTGTACATAGGAACACAGTCACTCGGACCCTCACTCAGACACTCACTTAAACACACAAACATCACCACACATAGTTACAGGCTTGAGTTTGAATTGTAAACATACGCGCGCGCACACATGCGCACACACATGCACACACGCTCAACCACAAGATCACAGAACTGGATTGGGAAACACTTGTAAATATATAGACATGCCACACCCACTGTCACCTGTAGAACCAGACTGCAGTTGGTCATTATATCTGTGTACACACTGGAATTTGCTTGTGAACACACACATACTCCTGCATACTTACGTATGTACACCCTGAGGGTCAGTTCATCCAGACAATGGTTCTTCTGTGGGTACAGGGAATTCACCAGCTTGTGCACACAGGTGATGGCATCTCTCCTCCTCCTCCTCCAGGATATAGATTTGCTTCAAGCCTCATTTCTGGGTCTATGCTTAGCCTGTGTCCAAATATCGAAACTGACATGCACGCGCATGTATGGACTTGTGGACATCGTCTGGCTCACAGTGACACATGAAAACTCAGGAAAATACTATGGAACCAAAATGCCATTACATTTCCAGGGCAGACACTCAGGACCAGAAATGCAGGAGGACTTCAAGGATGGGCCCCCATCCAGCTTGATCTTGTACTGTCAACTCGGCCCCCAGGTAGACTGGATTTTCCACTGGGTCTCAGGTGGGTCTCCCATATCCATGAGGAAGAGGAAAGCTCCTTTTCCTAGATTTCCCACTTGGACAGGGCTGCAGGGACAGAAGGCAGGCATCTGACTGGGGCAGACAGTAGTCTTTCCCAGGGCAAAGGAAAAGCTCTGCGGGTGCTACTCAGATCTGGGAATCTGCAGGAGGAAGAATTCAGCCTCTTAATTGGCATCCAGGAGAAGCAGTCCCATGCAGAAACAGCAAGTGTCCCATCTCTATAAGGATTCAAATAGCAGATGCTGTGGGGGGTTTTTCCCCTTTTTTTAAGAGAGAGAGAGAGAGAGAGAGAGAGGATCAATTTTATTTATTGTTTCATCTGTTTTTTGTTTTTCCAACACATAGTTGTGTATATGGTGCTGAGGTTCACACCTGGGTCCTTTCACATGCCAGGCAAGTGCTCTACTGCTGAGCCATCTCTTCAGCCCCTGTGTCTGGTGGTTTAAAAATTTTTTTTTGGTACTGGAGATTGAACCCAGGGGCTCTTTACCACTGAGCTACATCATCCCCAGCCCTTTTTATTTTATTTTTTAAAGAGAGAAGATAAATGAGAGAGACAGAGAGAATCAACTTTTATTGAGTTTTTCACATGGCTTTTGTTGCTCTGACACTTAGTTGTGTATGTGGGTGCTGGGGTTTGAACCCGTGTACTCGTGTACTCACGCATGCTGGGCAAGCGCCATAACCGCCAAACCATCGCTCCAGCTCCCCCTTTTTATTTTTTTATTTTGAGACAAGGTCTCATTAAGTTGCCTCAGCTGGCCTCAGACTTATGATACTCCTGCCTCAGCCTCCTAAGTCCCTGGGATTACAGGCATGTGCCCCCACCAGGCCCAGGAAGTACAGTTTTGAAAGGATAGAGTGTGTTCTCAAGCTGGTTATGATTTTAATGCCTTTTCTTTTTCTTTTTTTTTAAACCCTACTTCTGCTTTGGTATTTGGGGAAAACATCTTACTCTTATAACTCATGGTACTATAAGTGAACACATGTCCAGGAAATGACCAGGAAAACTCCACATCTCTTTCTAGGTAATACATTCATCTGTTTCTCTTTCTAGAAAAAAATTACCTGAGGGCTGGAGCAATGGCTTGGGTGGCACCGGATAGACTGAAGGTCTCCTTAAGTTTACGAGCTTGCCTGGCACGTGCAGGAATACGGGTTCAAATCCCAGCTCCATGTACACAATGAAGTATTGGAGCATTGAGAGTCACATGAAAAACTAAATAAAATTGATTCTTTCTCTCTCACTATCCTTCTCTTTCTCTCTTTAATAAAAAAAAGAAAAAATACCTGGGATCACCTGTGGTTAATCATCAGAGAACAAAGGATACTTTGAAAATACTCCTGATGACTTTTTTGGGGAGGTACCAGGAATTGAATCCAAGGGTGCTTAACCACTGAGCCATATCCCTAGCCCTTTTTATGTTTTGAGACAGGGTATCACTAAGTTCCTTAGGGCCTTGCTAAGTTCCTGAGGCTGGCCTTGAACTTACAATCGTCCTGCCTCAGCCTTCCAAGCCATTGGGATTACAGGCAAGTGCTTCCAGACAAGACTTGGTTTGTGGTTTGTTTTTTTTTTTTAACAACAGTGTTGCTTGGTGTAATGTAATTGTTGGGGGCCTAGGCTCTGGAGATTACTTAGATTCAAAGCCTTTTACCAGTTTTGTGTGACCCTAGCACATCTGTTTGGGCCTGGGGGTCTTAAACTGTAAAGTGGGAATAGTAACTACCACCTATAGTAAGGTTTTAAGCATGCCTGTACATGTGAAAGTTTGACAATGCCTTGCATGTAGTAAGTGTTCAATCAGTGTTAGCCATGGTGATTCATATTAGTGTTCAGTAAGTATTTATTAGGCAAATGAGATCTTTTTTTCATTTTGCTTGCATTCAGGATAAAATTGTGGGAAAATGGATCTTCCTGACAAGCCTCTAGGGTAACTTTGGCGGGTTGGAGCTTCGGTGGCACCGGATAGACGGTAGGTCTCCTTAAGTTTAAAAAATTAAACTTTTAGGGGGCTGGAGGTTTAGCTCAGTACGCCTAGCGTGTCGGAGGTCCTGAATTCCATCCCCAGCACTGGAAAAATAAATTACATACTGAGCCTGAGTCTATGTGGATTCAGGTCATTACGGTGGACACCAGCAGGGGGAGCCCAAGTCACCATAGCGAGGGCTCCAGCCCGGGATAAGGGAGCGAATTAAACCCCACGGAAACCCGAGGAGCACCTACTGTGTGCAGTACACCCGCTAGGCACTGGGGGCGCCATAACATCAGGATGGTGAGGAAGATGAGGGTGCGGATAGCGCAGGGAGCAAATGCAGAAGTGAAATCCAGACTTCCTGAGCGCGAGGGCCCCTTCCCTGCAGAGCGGCCTGGATTTGGGTCTTGAAGGCGCCTGGACGGCTGAAAGATCAGAACCGAGGACGATCCCCAGGCCCGGATATGGAGATAGCGGTGGCCTGCTCTGGAGGAGTGCCCCAGAGAGCTCAGCTTCTGCGCTGCTCCCCAGCTCCAGGCTCAGAGCAGGCAGGCACCCAGTGCTACTCACCTAGTGAAGTAAATAAAGCTGCCCCGCGGGAATTCTCCTGCTGGAGGCATGGGCTCGAGGGACCCCATTCACCCCCATTGGAGGGGGAAATGCATCTACTATCCTCCCTTCACACCTCTGCACAGACCCAGGAAGAGGCAAATCCCCACCCGTCTTGGGATCTGGCCTCGACACGGACACATTCCTGATTCCGCTTCCAGCCCTGCCGGCTGTTCATGTCCACTACTCCGCGGCAATGGGTGGGCAGCTGAGAAAAGAGTTAATTCTGGAACCCTAGCCTGTATAAATGTGCGTATGAACGCACTTAAGTACACATGTAATGATTATTTTCATAGATATTTTTAAATACCAAAGCTCCCGACAGTCCATCCTTGAGGTTAATTAAAAACCAGTTGTTTCTTGGCTTTAAAAGTGCCAGAATCAGAAAGACATTAAGGAGGAAACACTGGAGACATTTTTTCCCTAGTCCCGGAGCAGGCACCTTTGTCCCCTCGAGGAAGAGAGGAAGAGCGCGGTTGGACAGCCGGATCTGGAGAGGGTGGGGCCTGCCGGGGACTCCTCTACTTCGCTTCTGGAGAGCCTAAGAAAAGAGTCTGACCCCACCGCTCCAGCTCGGGTGAGGGGGCCCAGGCGGCCCTGCCCCGGCTTTTGCCCCAGCAGGTTTGGGAACCTGACTGCTGCTGTGCTACCAGACGCTCCCAGAGTAGGCGGGTTAGAGTGGCATGAGCTTCCAAATTCGAGCAGTGTGACCTTGGCCAGGTTATTTAACACCTTGAAACCCTTGGAGCCAAAATACCGGAGGGGTGGGAGGGGTGCGGGCGCCTTAGGGGACCAGCTGACGTCGGTCAGGATGGAGATGGGGTGGGGGTGGGGCAGGTTGCTGGATTTTTGTTTCATTTAATCACTTGTTCTTCTGAGGTCTCATCATCCTCCATTTATAGATGAGGGAGCCAAAGTCTTGATGATGGGGAGTTGGGCACTCTTGTTTCTGGGGCAGCTGGCTGGAAGCCTTCTGTTTAACCCCAGACCCATTTAGAAGTTCCTAAACAGACTGCTGGGGCCCAGGGAGGGAGGAGAAGTGCCTAAAGTAACCAGCTGAGGGCAGATCCTCTTCACCTGGGGTCTTGGTTTGAGGAACCCAAGTGAGATTGGACAAGGCAGGTTGAATTTCAGACCTCACTTTTCCAATCTGTAAAACAGGTTTTCCCATTTTAAAGATCCTCAACTGGAGATTGCAGGGATCTAGAGAGATACCAGTATATGGGCTAATTATGGGTGGGTAAAGCCTCTCTTAATTCTGGAAGGTCTCCTTAGGCATCCCCCTTCAGCCAGAGCACAATCACATTTTAAAACAGGGCCACTTGCCTGGGAATGAGATCAGAGGTTTACTTATTGTTTCAGTGAGGTGACTTCTGTCAGCAACCCCTGGGAGAAACTACCCTTTTCCCATTTCAGAGGCAGAGAAACTGAGACCAAAAGCAACAAAATTAAAAGTGACTTATCCAAGGCCATCTAGTGTGTGAAGAAAAGTAGAAAGAGCTGGGGTTTAAGGAGAATTAAAATAGGAATACAGGGGCTCAGCTAGCCTGATGTGCAAGGACCTGGGTTTAAACCCCAGCACAAAATGAAGTGTAGGAGAAACGAAAGCCACATGAAAACTAAATAAAATTGATTCTCTCTCTCTCTCTCTCTCTCTCTTTTGAAGGAATAAAATGGAGGCGAGTTCTCCAGAGTTGGGGGAATCAAAGTAGGATAGAATGGAGGTCTGGCCTCGCCTTCACACCAAGAAACCCAGTCCCAGGGCACTCCTTTGCTTCTGTTTCCACCTCATGTCCCAAAAGGGTGGGGCGGTTCTGATCATGGGACCTCACCTGTTTCTGGGACCAAGTGAACCTAAGGACCAGGACCCAGCCCAGTGAAGGAGGGCTCTCAGAAGGCCTGGGCTCCTAGGAAAGGGAAGGAGAGGGGGCTAGGCTAGCAATGGCGGCCTTAAGGAGCTAGAAAATGGCAGAGAAGGCCAAGGTCAGGTTCCCTGCAGGGTTTAGCTCCGAGGGGCTGAGGACCGCCCAGGATGGGCTCCTGCTGTGATTTTCAACTATTGCTAACTAAATCGCGGTTCTGTTCGCTTTTCCCTCTCCACAGGGAAGCTGAAAAAAAAATCCTTTGGGGACTGGAAAGAAATCCACAGGCTCTTCTCATCTCTCCTGACTGCTGACCACACCTTTAGAACCCTGAGTAAGCACCACAAGCTCTCTTCAGTCAGCAGACCTCCATTGGTGCCACCCAACTGCTGGAAAAGGAATCCTGCCGAGTGCCAGATTTTAACAAATGAATCCAGAGAAACCAGATTGGGCTAGTGCTGCATTGTTTGTGAGGTTACAAAGAGAGTGCTGGGCTCTCCTGCTCCATCCCAGAGAAGATGTGCCCTTGGAGGAAGGACGTCGGATCTGGAATGATTTACACCATCCAACTCTCAGAAAAGTTACTTAGTTCTTCGGAGCTTTATCAACAGAAACTATGCACAACGGTGCAGGTGGCCGGGGCTACAGCTGAGAAATACCCAGGAATTCAATTGGAACGGTCCACTTCCCCCAATCTGTCTGGGTTCGTTTTTAGATTCCCCAAAGTCGGGGAAATAAACTTCAGCATCTATAGTGAAGGAGACTATGTTTGGAGACCTTGCTCTTCGGCAGCCTTTTACTAGTGGCCTTAAAGTCCTTCGGTTTTCTGGCTCCTCAGCACTCACAGCAGCCTTTTTTATTAAGGGGAGGGGGATTGATTTTATTTTTCCATCTGACCTTTGTTTCTCTGACAGTTGTGTGTGTGGTGCTGGGGTTTGAACCCAGGTCCTCACACTGACCAAGCAACCGCTCAGCCACTGCTTCAGCCTCACCCCCCCACCCCCTTTTGGGCTGCGGGAACGGGAACATCATTAACTCCAGTTTAAAGGGTAGCAAACAAAAGTTTTCAAAGGAAAGGCATTCCCAAAGGAAGGAGTCCTGGGCTCCTTCCTCTAGCCCCCGTCTCTGCTGGAGTGTCGAGCAGGGTCTGAAACTGCGTGTTAGGGTGTTCGAGGTTGGCAGCGAATGTCCTGGTGCCTCTAGCTCACTCGCAGGTTGAGACCGGTCCATTCAGTGGTGCTGAATCTCACACCAGCCCCGCTGGGGTCACAGAGGCTTGTTTGCTGGTCCCATACCTGAATCAGCCCTTTTGCTTGTGAGATGAGTTCTCCAGGGAAGTTGTCTTGCCCCCAACCTCAACAGCCACCTAACTGGTCATCATTTCCAGGCGTGCCCCTCGGCCCATTCTCCACTCAGCACCCAGGCTTCTCTTTTTTCTTTCTTTTTTCCCTCTCCCAGTGCTGGGAATCATCAACTCTGGATCTCCAGCATGCTAAGCAAGTGCTCTACCACTGAGTTATGCCCCCAGCCCTAGGGTGGTCTTTTCAAGAGGCAAATCTGATCATACTTCAAGTCCTTCTGTGGTTTCCCTTATCGTTCACAACGAAGTTTAAAGTTCATGTTACAGCCAAGAGACCCTCTCTTACTCTCAATGATTTAGTACCTATCTCCTTCTCCCACCTCAAACACCTATCAGGATAGAGTTATGGGTGAGAACTGGTTTATTTCTGACATATTTGGAAGAGAGTGGCTAAGATTTGCTGAGGGAGTAGAGGTGGGTGTGAGGAATAGTGGAGTCAAGGATGAGTTTCTGGAAGGATGGATAGTCACACTTGTTATCTCTTGACTTCCATGTCATCTTGCTTCTGAAAGTACACCAGGGTGAAGTCAACAGGAAGGTTCTGGAGTTGAGAATCATTATTGAACAGAACTGATGAAGCTGTTCTGGTCCCTCATCCACCTTTCGGCCCACTTTAATCCCCCTCCACCCCTGTTCCAGCTGAGGAATCAGGCCCAGAGGTGCGAAGTAAGTGGTCCAAGGTCACACAGCTGGAAAACAGCAGATGTAGGAAGTAACTCCGAGTCTTTATTGTTCTCAAAAGAAACAGGTGACCCTGTAAACATCATTACCAGCAGAGTCATTTTAACACTGACTCTGGAGCCATCCTGCCTGGATTTGAATCCCAGTTCTGCCACTTGCTGACTTAGCCACTTTGAGCCTCAGTTTCCTCAGCTGAAAAAGGTGATGGGCAATAATAGTGCATCCCCCTGCCAAGACTACCATGAAGATTAAATGTGATAATACATATATAGTACTCACATGATAGCTATTATTATTTTTTTTTTATTTTTATTATTATTACCATAGGTCTAAGCACCTCTCCTGACCATGCCAGGCAAATCCAGCAACTTGAGTGGAAATCCAGGGCTGAGAATTTTCTGCCCTTCATCTGCGCCAGGGTAGAGAGGGCAGGGGACAGAGGAGGGACCGCGTGACTGCCTGGGTTGGTAAGCAATTTACTGGAGGAGCTCATTTGGTGACTCTGATTCCAAGTTAATTAAAGATGGCCACTAGGGGTCATTGCCATGGCGACAATTAAGCTGGAAAGGAGCCTCATTAAGGTGCGGTTTTAACGAGGCCAGTCATTTTTAACCTAAGATCTAGAAAGAGGGATTTTTTCAGGTTGCTTCCTTTTCTTTCTTTTCTGTATTTCAGATCCATTTCTGGATGGGCCCTGTTGAAGGAGACAGAGGTTTCCTGGGTTTAGTCCTTCTGAAGAATCAGCAAGGCAACAGGTTTCTTCTCAGGGGCCTCATTGCTGCAAATGCAAGAAGACTTAATGGGCAGAGGCTTAGAGAAGGAGGGCGGAGGTAATGAGGCCAGAGCAGGAGGTAAGGGAGGGGTGGGTGCTGTTTAAAATGGAACTGAAGGCCTTTTCTGGAATTTAGAAATGTTGCTTCTTTCATGCTTTCTGTCTCCCAAATGGAGTGGGTTGAGGGGGATTTCATGAAGGCACTGGGTGGGGTGGAGGCCTCAAGCCTATTTGTTCTGAGTTGGAGAGAGCAAGGGAGAAGGCTCAAGGCCTCTCTTAATTCAGAGCACTTTTACAAATCCTCATTTTTCTTATTTTTCATTGTGACATATGCTTGTTGAGAAAAAAAAATAGAAATTTCAGAAAAACACAAAAATAAGATATCCCCTGAAGTCTCGCTCCTACCCCAGACATAACAATTGTTAACATTTTCAGTGTGATGAGCTGATCAGTCAGCTGGACTGAGACAGGGGAAAGAAGGACACACACTTTCTCATTTATACCTTTTTGTACTGTTTCCTTCTTTATCAGGAGAATGTCAAATAAAACCCAGTCAAAATAGCATCTAATGCAGCATCTTTCTCTATATTGAGACATATTATACATTTTTCTCTATAAAAATAGGGGCCATATTGTACCTATAATTTTGAAACCTGAATTTATCACTTCAAGATAACAAGATATCTTGAGTGCCTTTCCAGACTGCTACAATTTCTTCCTGACTTTTTTTTTAAAGCACATTGTAAAATATTCAAACCAAACAAAGAGCAGATAGGAAAGGCAAGTTCCCTAGCTGGATCCTCCCGTCCCTGGATGCCCCACCACAGGGGCAACCATTAATGTCAGCTTCTTTTCCATCTGTCCAGACACAAAATGCATGTGGGCATAAGCACTTGTGTTTCCCCATATACCGATGTAACATAGTTAATACAAAATTCACCCTGTACTATGCTGGATTTTAAAAATTTACAGCATATCTTGGAGTTGGTCCCATAACGATGTGTACAGAGCTGTCCCATTCCTTTTCTAATGCCTGACAGGCTGAACAGCTGGACGTCTTTGGTATGAACAAGATATAGTCCTGGCCCTTAAAGGGTGTCCAGGAGTGTAAATCCTTGAATGCCCAATACTGGGCATAACAATCAGTACAGGGAAGCGCTTTGGCACATGTTTGTGTCTGAATGGGCTACAGGGAGAGGGACTGAGAAGTGAGCAGGCACCACCATGAATGGTGTGATGGCCATGCGAGGGGTTGACTTCCTCTGCTCAGGGATGGGGTCTCCTGATGACCCCTCACATGGGGGCCAGCACAACCAGATATGTTCTCAAGGAAAGATCTCTAAGGTCATCCAGGTAGAATCATGGACTGCAAACCGGGTATGGGAGACTGTAGTGCTGTCCCATATATAGTGTCTTCCCTTTGCAGACCTCCTGGTAGGAGGATTATACCCCCCAACCCTGATGAATGCAGGCATGGCCATGTGACTTGCTTTGGTCAATGAAATGTTAGTGGAAGAGCTATATAACACTTTCCAGCAGAAGCCCTAAGGGACATTTAGTTTGAGGTGTTCCATCCTCTCATTTCTGTCCCTGAGGAATTGTGTGAAGCATGGGTCCATATGGAGCTCCTGCAGCTGCAGCCCTGAGTGACTGTGATGAGCAGAGGCACCTTGCCAATCTACAGCAGCCATGTAAACACCAGTGAGAGCTCAGCACTGCAGCTTTAAGCCACTGCAATTTGAGGGACCGTCACTGTAGTAAGGCATAGACTATCCTGACTGACGCACAAGGCAACCGGACTGGATAATTCCCACATTCTTTCCAGATGTGCATGACAGGTGTGATTCTTCCCAGTTGGCATTTCTGTGGCTCGGATCTGAGAAGTCACTCTCGGTTTGCCCAGGGGGTACTCAAGCTCAAACTCTCATGGAGACCAAGACTCAGTCATTCTGCCACACATCTTTGAGCCTCAGGAACATTTCTTAATGGAGAAGAGAAATGTGCAGCAGGAAGGACTCTGCAGATGCTGCTGTGCCTCTGTGGACTGGCTTCTGGTGACCTGTGAAGGATCAGAAATATGAACAGTCGTGGGTATCAAGAGGAAGGCAGAGGGGCTGGAGCGGTGGCTCAGCAGTTTTGGCACTTGCCTGGCAAGCACAAGGACCCGGGTTCAAACCCCAGCACCACGAACACAACTAAGTGTTGGAGCAACAAAGGCCATGGGAAATATGAAATAAAGTTGTTTCTCTTTCTCTGTCTCTCTCACTGTCCCTCTCTCTTTAAAATAATAAATAAATAAATAAATTTTTGTAGAAGGATTAAAATTTAAAAACAAAAAAAGAGGAGGAAGGTAGAACCAGACATGGTGGCGCACACCTGTAATCCCAGCAGCTCGGGAGGCTGAGGCAGGACAATCGAAAGTTCAAAGCCAGTCTCAGCAACTTAGTGAAGTCCTGAACAACTTAGTGAGACCCTGTCTCAAAATAAAAAACAATAAAAGGGCTGCAGATGTGACTCAGTGGTTAAGTGCCCCTGGGTTTAATCCCCAGTACCACTAAAATTTAAAAAAAAAGGAAAGTAAATTCTTGCTTAACAGGACTCAGTCTTTCTGAAGGAGAAAGGGAGGTGTTAGTGCTATTTAACCCGAGCCACTCATCCTACTGTACCTAACAGCTGGATGCCTCTGCCTTCCATACAAGGACACATACCTCACAAAGATGAAATCCAGAGTGAGGGCATTCCTGGACCCCATAGCATCAAGGCTCAGTAATGTCACCAAAGACGCAGATCTTCCATTTCCACCCTTCACGTTAGCTTTATTCTCAGGAACAGTTCCCTCATGACCACAAAATGGCTGCTGTAGCCATCAGGGGATACTATTGACTCCTTGTTCTTACCAAAGAGTGAAGATGACAGAAAATGCCCCACACAATCCATGGACCTATAATGATCGGCTCAGATCAGTCATTTTTTTTTTTTTTAAGAGAGAGAGGGACAGTGAGAGAGAGAGAAAGAGAGAATAACTTTTATTTAGGTTTTCCTGTGGCTTCATTGTGCTAGGGTTCAAACCCATGTCCTTGCTCATGCCAGGCAAGCACAGTAACCACTGAGCCACTGTTCCAGCCCAGATCAGTCATTCTTTTTTTTTTTCCCCCCAGGGCCGAGGATCGATCTCAGGGCCTTGGGCATGCTAGGCAAGCGCTCTGCCACTGAGCTAAATCCCCAACCCCCAGATCAGTCATTCTTAATTCCATCAGGTGTATATATGTACAATTTGAGCCCAACAGTGCTAGAACAACCTAGAAAACATAGCAAGACACTACCTCAAGAAAAACAGCAAAAGGGAAATGTAATAAACAAGATAATAAAATAACAGATATTTCAACATATGTGTGCAGGCACAAGCATTCTAGAAGACAGAATGCAATAATCAACTGCTTTCACCAGCTCTAAAAAAATCTCAAATCATGACTATGGCAGCAATGGATACAGACAGATATAGGTGGATTGTTTTCACAACTAAAATGCCACTGCAGCTATAATACAATGGTGTTGAATTGGTAACTCTCGGGAGGATACTATACAGAAGAAAATATGAACATGGTAGGATTGTGCTGTAATACATATTTAGTATGTATTGCAGGTTTGCAAAAAACTTTCCTATAAATATTTAAAGCAGGGTTAGATTCTAGGGTCAGACTATTCACCTACATTTCTGACCAGAGAAACATTGTGGTACTAGGGGATCGAACCTAGGGGTGATCAACCAATGAGCTATATCATCAGTCCCCCTTTTTTGGTTTTTTTGTTTGCTTTGGTACCAGGGATTGAACCCAGAAGCACTTAACCACTGAGCCTCATCCTCAACCCTTTTTATTTTTTATTTTGAGACAGGGTCTCAGTAAGTTGCTTAGGCTGGCTTTGAACTTGCAATCCTCCTGCCTCAGTCTCCTGAGTCACTGGGATTACCAGTGTACGTCACCACGCCCAGCCATCTGCAGCCCTTTGTATTTTGAAGCAGGGTCTCCCTAAGTTGCTCAAGCTGGCCTCAAACTTATGATCCTCCTGCCTCAGCCTCAAAAGTCACTGGGACTGCAGGCATGGACCACCTGGCCTGTCCTAGTGGAGCATTTGAAGGTCATGTGTGATTCAGGTCAGAATTTTGTTATATATTACTGTGGGAATTTTAACCTCCACGTGTGCTCATCAAATATCCATAGCAACCCCATCATTTTGTCAACCAAAAAATTCCCACAAAAACTTAAAGCCCCTAGGGAGTCTGCTGCTCCTCTCAAAATCCTCTGCTCTGGTAGTTGGGAGTGCTTCGTTGGGCTTGGGGTGTGGGACTAAACAAAATTGGAGTTCTGTTAGGAAGGAGGAGGGAGTGTAGGAAGGCAGGTTGCCAACAGTGTCCACTCCAGGTCTTGAGCTCAATTATTTTTAGAGGGTTCATGGTTTACTTAGGATCCCGTTTTGGGATTGAAACTCACAGAGGGGCTCTCAGGAGAGTTTTCTTAGCTTTGTTTGAGTGTGTGTGTGTGTGTGTGTGTGTGTGTGTGTACACATTTGTCACTGTGCATGGACATTGCTCATGTTCCTCAGTCTGAAAGGCAGAGGAGGTAGAGACGGAATAGGCTGGTCCTGTGCCCCTCTGGTCAGGACAAGCTCCCTAGTCCGACTCTTCCCAGGACACTGACCCTCAGGTCTGCCAGCTCTTTTCATCAGCAAAACCACTTCCTTGGGGGGCTGGAGCAGTGGCTCAGCAGTACAGTTCTTGTCCGGCATGCATCAGCACCTGGGTTTGAACCCCAGCACCACGTACACAACTGAGTGTGAGAAAAACAAAAACCAGACGAAAAAATAAATTAAATTGATTCTCACTTTAAAACAAAACACTTCCTTAGCTCTGGCCTCCTGTTGGGCTACTCATCTTCTTTAGACATTCCTACTTCCAACACATCAAACCTATTAAAAAGACTCACATTGGAGCAGTGGCTCAGCAGTTAAGGCACTTGCCTGGCATGCACAAGGACATGAGTTCGAACCCCAGCACCACATACACAATGACGTGTTAGAGCAATGAAGGCCATATGAAAAACTTTATAAAATTGATTCTCTTTCTCTCTCAAAAAAAAGAAAAGTGCTCACATTGAAAATAGTTTATTTTATGAATTATGTAGCAATTGGCTGGTGGGCACAAATTCCATCCTGTTGACATTTAATTAAACAGTTGTTCATTTGGATTTTTAGTTTTCTTCTAAAAAGTGGGGGTTGCTGGAGCGGTGGCTCAGCGGTTACGATGTTTGCCTGGCATGCACAAGTACATGGATTCAAACCCCAGCACCACATACACAACCAAGTGTCCGAGCAATGACAGCCACAAGAAAAACTAAATAAAACTAATTCTATCTTCCTCTCTCTCTCTCTCTCTCTTTCCTGTCTCTCTCTCACTATCCCTCTCTAAGAAAAAAATTTTTTTTTTTAAATCTGGATGTCATACTTTTTTCCCAGGGAAGCTCATAAACTGGACCCTATGCCTGAGTCCACTGTTGGAGACCCCTGCCTATGCTGACCTCTCTCCATAAACTGGTTCATGTTCCCTCCAACTCTTCCTCAGCACTAACGCCCCAGTTCTGAAGGTCTCAGTCTGTCTCCCCAACTAATCCTATAGAGCACAATCAAGTGATCTTAATTATTTTGTTTTATATACTGGGGGAATATTTTTCTTTTCTTTTCGTTTTTTCTGCACTGGGGGTTAAACTCAGGGAGCTTTACCACTGAGATATATCCCCTGCTGTCCCTCATACTTTATTTATTTATTTATTGAGAAGGGATCTTGCTAAGTTGCCCAGGCTGGTACAATCCTCCTGCCTCAAACTCTGGAGTAACTGGGATTACAGGAGTGTGCCACCACACTCCACTATAATTTTTTTTTTTAAAGAGAGAGGAACAGTGAGAGAGACAGAGAAAGAGAGAAACAACTTTATTTAGTTTTTCACATGGCCTTAGTTGCTCCAACACTTAGTTGTGTATGTGGTGCTGGGGTTTGAACCTGGGTCCTCATGCTTGCCAGGCAAGCGCCGAAACCACTGAGCCACCGCTCCAGCCCCTCTACTATAACTTTTAATTTAATAATTTTTGTTTACATAATTTTTCAGAAAGGTGAAAGAAAATTTTTTCACAAATTTTTACATAGGTAAAAATAAAAATGAAGCCGCAAACAGTAGCACAGGCCTGTAATTCCAGCTACTCAGGAGGCAGAGGCAGGAGGATGAGAAGTTCCAGCCCAGCCTCAGCAACTTAGTGAAACCCTCAGCAACTTCTTGAGACACCATCTCAAAAACAAAGGACTGAGGATGTAGCTCAATCCTTAGCACTAAAATAAATAGCAACAAAACAAAAATTAAATATTAAAAAAATGTACACATCTGAGTTACGCTCCTTCAGCCCTGGCAGGCACAAGTCTCATTCCCCAGGAAACTAAGGTCCCTCGTTTTGGGGTAACTTCTAGAAGTTACAGTCTATGAGCATTCACAACTGTGTGCATAGTATTCTCTATTTGAGGGCTTCCTCCTATTTTTAAAAACATAGTGACAACAAACAATACTCTTCTGAGCGCACAGTCAGGCCTTTGTGTGGTTCCATGTGGCGGGCACCCAAGAGTACACATGTCCCAAGATCTTCTGTGGCCCACCCCTTCCTCACTCTCTCCAGGGTCCCTCTCTCCTCCATGCTGTGCACACCTGCGTCCCCACTGTGCACGCCGCCACTTGCTTGGTGCTCAGGGACCCTGCGCACCTAGCTCGCTGTTCAGGAAACCTCTGG
Organism: Aplodontia rufa; assembly: GCA_004027875.1. NCBI lineage: Eukaryota > Metazoa > Chordata > Mammalia > Rodentia > Aplodontiidae > Aplodontia > Aplodontia rufa. Next base: position 70,086 of record PVKS010005373.1, on the reverse strand, counting down.
CCAGCAACGTGCCTGGCCCAGGGGGGTCTGCACTGTGCCCAGAAGCTTTGGAAAGGCAGGCAGGGGTCGCTTTGCCACAGCGGCACCTGGTGGTGAACCTCAGAAGTGCAGCGGGATGGGGTCTTCGGGCGAGGGGCGGGGTTGGGCACCAGGTGGTTCTCCTGGTTACTGGGGTCTGCAGTTCCAGTCGGCAGCACCCACCTTCTCTTTCCCCTCCTGCCCACCCACGCAGACTCCACCTTGACTGACAGAGACCAACCCGCGCCGAGCTGTGACTCACCTTTCCTTACTGGGACTGCTGTCTCTGGGGTGAGCCATCCATTCCGTGATCAGTGACTTTGAGCACTCTGCAGATGGTGTGTCCACCTACGTGCATGTGTGTCTGTCTGGCTGTCAAGCGCTCTCTCTCTCTCTCTCACTCTCTCTCTCTCTCTCTCTCTCCTTAGCATATGCGCTAAGCAGATTTTTAGCAACACTCCCACCCTTTAAGACAAAATTATTGACGGCAATGATCATGAAATTAATAACAATAGAATTTGGCAAGCAGGCAGCCAAAATTTTCTTTTATTGAAATTTGTACATAAACTCATGCCATTTTGAAAATTAATATGATGAGAAATAATTATTATAGTACAAAAACAAAAATGGATAAGCACTTTGAAATTACATTATTTTAAGAGAGGGTACATATGCTTACATATTGGTTTGTCCCAGCACTTAATAACATGTTCGAGTTTAATAAAGATAAAAAAGTAACAATTTGAAAAGAATTTTCAATTTTAAACATATTGGTTAAATTCAGTAAAATATTTCCTGTATGATCTTAAAACTTGCACTTTCCAAACAAAACTAATATAGCCACACAGCTTGTTTTAAATTTGTGTGTGTGTGTAGGAGGGTAGTTGATAGGGATTGAATCCAGGGCCTCATGTGCACTCTACTACCTAGCTAGACCCTCAAGCTTTGTTTAATTTTTTATTAAATGTTGTCCTAGGGTTTGAACCCCAGACCTCGAGCATGCTAAGTATATTCTCCATCCCCAGCCTCACTATTTTAAAATTTAACCATGAATAAAATGAAACAATTCCAGTTGTGTTTCTCCAACTTCACACAAACTACCTAAAATGACTCAGTAAATTCCAATCATTGAAATCTGCATGTGGGGTTACTATGGAACCAGAGGTTCTTGGAATTCACTTTTGTGTTGGACACAAGGTTAATAAAATATGCTTATCTGAACCCAACAAATTTACTATAAAAAACCAACAGGTTAACATACAAAAGGGTGTATATTGTTAATGTGTACATCTCATTTAAGTGAGACACCTAGAGTAGGCAAAACATAGATATAGAAAATGTATGATACGGGGCTGGAGTGGTGGCTCAGCGGCGCGGCGCTTGCCCAGCATCCACAAATACACTGGTTCAAACCCCAGCACCCACGTACACAACTAAATGTCAGAGCAACGAAAGTCATGTGCAAAACTCAATAAAAATTGATTCTGTCTCTCTCCCTCTCAAAAAAAAAAAAAAAAAAAGAAAATGTATGATACAGGTTGCCAGAGACTAGGAGAAAGCAAATAGAAAGTTGTTATTTAATAGATTGTTTCTGTTTCAGATTAAAAAAAACAGATCTGTTAACAGCTTGTGGTGATGGTTACACATGTTTTAGTCAGCTTTGTGTTGCTGTGACCAAAAGACCTGTCAAGAACAACTTAAAGGTAGAAGAGTGTATTTTGGACATGGTTTCAGAGGTTCAGTTCATGGTCAGCCAATTCCATAGCTCTGGACCCAAGTGAGACAGAACCTCATGACGGAAGGGTGTGGTAGAGGAAAGCAGTTTAGGACACCGCAACCAAGAAGGAGAGGGAGAAGGCACTCACCAGAGGAAAATATAAACCCGGAAGGCAGGCTCCCATTGACCTGCCTCCTCCAGCCACACCCTACCTGCCCTGCATATACTTAACCACCCACGCAATCCATAGGAGCTTTTGAGGGACTTCATGTTTAAACCACAACTCACAATATTGTGAATGGACTTAGTATCACTGAATTGGTCACTTAAAAATGGTTACTATAGGCATTAGAGTAGCTTAGTGGTAAAGCCCGTATTTAGTAAACCCAAGGGTGCTCTACCACTGAACCACATCCCCAGCCCTTTCAATTTTTCATTCTGAGACAGGGTGTCTCTAGGTTTACTCAGGTTGGCCTTGAACTTGCAGTCCTCCTGCCTCAGCATCCCAAGTCACTAGGGAAGCATGAGCCACCACACCCTGCTGAGCGTGAAACTTGTTTGTGCTCTTTTCTATGTGTGTCTAACTGCGAGTTATTTATCTTTGAGTTTCGAATATGTGTGTCTGAGTGTCTGTGGGCTTTGTGTATATATTTGTGTGTCTATGGTGTGTTCTGTGAAGATTAAATGAGATAATGGGAGTCTGGTACCCATCACAGTGCCCAGGGAAAGGGTCCAGCAGCTCTTCTGCTCTGTGTTTATTGGTGTGTGCGTGCTTGTTTCCATGGATCTACTGGTGATAGGATATTAGGCACTCTGTGTGCGTATTTCTAGGCTGTGTGTGCGGTAGGTACATGGTGACAGTCTCCACCCCTGCTTCATCTTTCTGATGAAGTGCATGGAACATTGCTCCCCTCGGTTTTCATTCTGGTGCTCTCCCAGAGCTAGCCTAATGGGGAGAGGTAACCCCCCACCACTACCCAGCGTGGCTTGCCCAACAACCACACCAAAATATCTTCTGAGGTCATCTTCCCGGTGAATCCCAGTCTCCCAAATGTCCTAGCTGGCCCTGCATGTGCTCATCCGTAGATCCCAAACTGAGCTTTTGGAACTAGATAGCATATAACCCCAGCAGCGATCGAGGCCTCTTGAGGACACCTTGCTCCATGCTGTTACAACTGGGGACATAAATCCTTAGGGGACATGGCCTGGAAGCCATGTGCACAAATTCTGAGCTGCCATCTGAAGACCCAACTCATGTCCCTTTCCCTAGCTGGTGAGCCTAGGCTCATCCTCACCTCTCTGGGTCTCAATTCTATCACCTTCAAAGTGGGCACAGTGACTTCAGTTGGAATCCATTCATCCTTCTCTCCCTGTGAGCACCCCAAAGCAGTCTTTGATGCAAGGGTGAAGAACCTGTAGAGGTTGTTCTGCATTCAGGGACATGGGTGTGGGCTGGGAAACCTGCAGCCTGTCTGGTGGGAACAGGCCTGGCTCGCAACTGGAAGGGAGGCCCTCAGATATACTTCCTTCCAGCTCTGAGGTTCCCAAGGGGAGGTGGGGTGGGTGGCCAGGAAATCTCCATTTCCTGAACAAAGGTCAGCTCCTCTTGCCACTGATGCTCTTTTGGAAGCCTTAGCTTTGGCCACTAGGGAAGAAAGGCCCCTTCTCTTGGGTGGGGGTGGGTGCTGGCACAGGCTGCCTGAACACAGACTCTAGTGTTTGGTTCCAGGGGGTATTCAGATGCCCAGGGCCTGGCAGGCTTTGCCAGCTGCCTGGAAAAGGGGGCATTGTCCTGTCCCAACTCAAGCTAATGGGACCTTCCCTCTGTCACTTTTGGGGGCCTGGCTGACTCTTTGCTCCCTGGGTGGGCTGAGACCCAGAAGTGCCCACAGCCAGACATCACAACCCTGCTCTGTGGGAAGAGGGGCAGGTGTGGGCCTGGGGGTGGGCTGGGACGCCTGATGCTTATTCAGCCCTTTGGAAGGGGGAAGTTTGGGATTCAGAACCACTCTCTGAGCTGCAGGAAAGCCTGATGTGCGTGTGTGCACGCGCGCGCGCGCCAAATAGTAGGAACATGGAGCCTCTCAGATGCTTTTGAGATCTCAATTCCTATCTATATGTCTTGCAGACTTCCAAACAGCAAGAAGCCACAGATCTCTTGCTAAGTTCATCATGCATTGATGAACTTAGGAAACCCACTTCCTGATGAGGAAGACTCTGAAGAACAGACAGGATAGCTGGATGTGGTAGCACATTCCTGTAATCCCAGCGTCTCAGGAGGCTGAGGCAGGAGGATCCTAAGTTCAAAGCCAGCCTCAGCAATTGATCAAGGCCCTAAGCAACTTAGCAAAACCCTTTTTCACAATAAAAAATAAAAAGAGTTCAGGGATGTAGCTTAGTGGTTAAGTGCTCCTGGGTTCAATCTCTGGTGCCAAAAATAAGAAAAAGGTCAGGAAGGTTGTGTGGATCCTGGTCCCATGATGGAAAATGAGCTTTTCAGAGAGCTCTGCTTTCTGTCTGGAAGTAACCAAAACCCACGGAGAATGCCATTTGTATCTTTTTTTCCTTTAATATAAGAGGTCCAGCAATGTGTTACTCTAGACTGGAACCCAGAACAAAAGATATTTGGGGCAAATCTGGTGAAATTCAGTGGAGGCTTACTGGGCATGGCAGTGTGCACCTTAGTCCCAGCTACTTGGCTGACTGAATGGGGAAGATCACTGGAGCCCAGGAGATTGAAGCCAGCTTGGACAACATAGCAAGACCCCATCTCAAACAATGACAAAACAAAAACACACAAGTCTGGAGTTTAGTTCGTAGTATTGCACTAATACTAGCTTCTGAGAGTGACAAACTGTGGTTATGTGAGATGGCTATGTTAGGGAGGCCGTGGACTCCCTGAACCTTTGGCAACCATTCTATAAATATAAAGGTATTGAAGAAAAAGCAGGTGGAGACTAATAGGAGAAGCACTCATTGCCCCATCTCTTCAGCCCCAACACGTACTGCCTATTACTGAGATTGCTAAAAGCCTGGGCTTGAGACGACTTTGGACAGAATTTAGAATTCATGATCACTTTGCTTTCAAACAAGGCCAAAGAAACAGTTGCCTTTTAGAAAGCAGATCCTGTCAGGGGCTTAAACCTCATCATCTTGTGTCATACACACCCCTTTGAAAAACTCATAGTTTTAAATTTTGGAGATAGGGTTTGGCTATGTTCCCCAGGCTAGCTTCAAACTCCTGGACTTCAGGGATCCTCCTGCCTCAGCCTCCTGAGTAGCTGAGAATGCAGGTGTGCCACAGAGCCCAGCTCTACAAAATCATTTTAGAGATGAGGAAACCTCACTCGGTGGTGTTATAAAGTTGGCTGAGGTTACACAGCCAGAGATTCAGAGCCCACACATGCTGATTTCTGAGTGGGGACAATTGGGGGGCACTCCCCTGGGGTGAGATTTCTATTTGGCCAGTCAGCTGGCTAGAGAAATGGGTCTGTGAATGTACCAGCGAGTGGGGGTGATTGAGAGGGGCTTTTTCTCAGCCTGTGCGAGTTGCATTCTATTTGCAAAGCAGCAGCCTCTGTGGGGAGCGGGGTAGGGGCTGAAGCAGCACCACCCTTCACCCAGGCCTGAAGGCCTTTCTTTTTTTTTTTTAATATTTTTTTTTATTTTTTATTTTTTATTGAAGGCCTTTCTTAAGCCCATGCTGTCAGTCACGCCAGTCCCTGTTGCTGTCCTAGTGAGTAAGAAAGTAGCATTCATGTCCCCTGCCCTCCAGTACCCCCTATTGGAGCTCTTCTGGTACTCCTTGGGCCCCCTGGACAGAAGAGGGTGTTCCCTCAGCTTTCATTAACTCCAAGCCCAGCTGCCCAGGCTGTGGGTGGCTGGGGCCCAGCTGGCCCCCTGTGATGGGGCGGTGGGGGACATTGGGAGGACGCCTGGGTGGGCAGCCAGTGAGAGCTGGCTTCCTGGGGCCTCCCCGGGTGCTGAGCAGCGTGGCCACTTCCGAAGGCCCCTTTGTTCACCCCTTTATCCAGAAGAGTGGCTGCAATTGTGCAGGGTACAAAGCCCCCTCCGGCCCTGACTTCCCACCTTGCCTGTGGCCTGGCTGTGAGAAGGTTTCCCAGGCTCCTGGGACAGCAGCCTCCCGCCCCCTCCTAGGCAGCTGGGGACACAGACCCTCTACTTCTGAGCCCAAGATCTATTCATCTAGCCCACACCAGCTACCCCCCTAAACCCCATTCCTGGCTCAGCCATTCAGACAGGCCACAGGCTCACTGCTCCTCCATTGCACATCCCTGGACAGGCGCCGCAAGAAGTTCCCAGGCCTGGGGCTAGAGAGATTCTAGCAAAATTCCACAGAGCATTTCTGGAAGGTTTGCTGATGTGCAGCCAGCCTGGGAGTGGTGGGTTGAGTTTATGTGCCACCCCAAAGCAGCTGGAAAGGGGAGCAGGCTGGTGAGTGGGCCAGAGGGCACATCTACAGGGTCCTTGTGCCTGCTATGAGCATGCAGCAGTTGCCCCGGACCAGAAAAGGGACAGGGAGAGGAGGGAGGAGGGAGAAGGAAGAGCCTTATTTCGCCCTCTTCCATATATCTTTAAGGAATAGTGTGTTGGGTCCCTGGCCCACATCGCTGCATCCAGTCCTCCCAGGACCACCCTCCTTACCAAAAAGCAGGGCTGAAAGAAGTCAAGTCGCTTTCTCAAGCCCTACCAGCTCGTAAGTGGCATTTAATGTAGTGGGTCTTCAACCTCCTAAGCCTGTGCTCTTACCCATTCTACAAGAAATTACAGGAAATGCCAACCAGGGGGGTGAAGCACACAGCCCAAGCTGCAGAGGCTGCTCCAGAGCTGGCTGCCTTGCTCCCTGTCCACCTGGATACTCAGGTACCCAGGATCTCCAGGGGCCCATCCTTGACTGATACCCTGGAAATGTCTGCCTTTGCTGGGCCGAAAGGCTCTGGTCTGTCCAGGAAAGGCCTCAACCCTGCTTTGATCTCTTGTCTCCCTGCCCACCCCCAACCCCCACATCCTTGTGGGCTCAGCTGCCTGCCTCAGGAAACTGATGGAGGAAGTGATGGCTGACCTACTGATCAGGGAAAACTGATGGAGGAAGTGATGGCTGACCTACTGATCAGGGAAACTGATGGAGGAAGTGATGGCTGACCTACTGATCAGGGAAACTGATGGAGGAAGTGATGGCTGACCTACTGATCAGGGGAGGCAGTGAGTCAAGTTCTAGGTCCTTTCCTGGAATCTGGAAGTGAATCTCTGTCCCAGAGCCTAGGCTTGGGACTTCCGTCTTCCAGGGCCAACCTTGCCCCACCTCCAACAAGCCAGGAGTCCTCAGGCATCCCCAGGAGCAAACTTGTTTCCAATTCCTCTGCCAAAATGGAAAGAGTCCTGCTGACACTACCTTCTCTTCCCTCCTCTCCTCTTTCTTCTCCTCCTGCTGTTGTTCTTTCTACTTCCTCCTCTTCTCTTTCTTATTCTCCTCCTTTCTCCCTTTCCATTTCCCCCTCTCCTCCCTTCCTCTGCTCCCTTTCCTCTGCCTTCCCTTCTATTCCTCTCCTTGCTATCCTTCCTCCTGCTTCTCACTCCCTTCTTCCTCATCCTTTCTCTCTCTTTCTTTCTCTTCATCTTTCTGCCCCTCTTCCTCCTTCTTCTCCCACCTCCAGCTCTCTCCAGGAGCCCACAACTTGAAGTTCATATAAATGATGCATTGAGCACACTCCCCCTCATCAACCCAGAGCCCACAAATCACGAAGCTCATACCAGAAGGAGACCTTGGGCTTCTTCTACTGTAAGCCCCTTCTTTTACAAATGGGCCCGGAGTGGGCACGCAACTTGCTCAAGATCACACAGTCCAGAGCACTAAAGTGCTATGTAACCATTTGTCCATGGGAATAAGTCAGCATAATTATCATATATTGAATTACTGGGTCCTGTGTCAGGTAATTTATATCTATTCCATCATATTGACCCTTTAGAACTTCTATTTTTTTTTTTAAACTGGGGAACTGGAACACAGAGAAGTCTAATGACTTATCCAAGGTCACACAGCTAGGAAGTAGAAGAGCAGGGATTCAGCTCAGGTCTGCTCAACTCCACCATTTGGAAGATCTGCTAGGACTGCTTGTTCCAGGTCCCTCCTGCTCAGGGCTCATTGGTCACTGACTCCCCCAGCAGCCCAGCAGCTGCTAGAAGTCCCACAGGGACCTCTGTGCTGTGCTAGACTGCTCTCAGCCAGGCCAGACCTGAGCTCTCATCACGCATCTTGCCCCTGCCTGACATGATGCCTTCAGTAGAGCCAAAGACCCTGTCCTGCTTGCTCCGACCCTGTAGCTGAAGGCCCAGGAAAAGCACCTCTCTCCCATCTGCCTGCCCACCCCAGAGCCTTCCCTCTGGAAGTCACATGAAGTCTACATCGACAGAAGCCCAAGGCAGAGGTGGGAATGCTGTCACAGCTGTGGGAATGAAGCAGCCAGAAATATCCACCCCCCCGCTGACCCTGGAGCAGAAGCTCACCCCCCCACCCCCTCCCCCACCCCCACCCCCGCCAGATGTGGGAGGACAAGGGGAGCCCCCTGCTGGGGGAGGCACTAAGCTTGAGCTTCTTGTTACCCTAAACAGGGCCTGGCTGAGCCAGGTTGGGACAGTGCAGGGGTTTATGGGGGCTGCTGGGTCCAGGACCCAGGCATTAGGAAGCCCCTGCTGCTGGTGGGCTGAACACTCCAGTCTAAATATGTGCAAATACTGGGGCATGAGGGGAGGAAAGACATTGGTCCACTTTCCAGATGAGGTAACTGAGCCCCAGACTGGGGAAGGGACCGCTGGGGGCTGACACAGGTTGCAGGCCATCAGGGCTCTTGGCTCTCAGGGGAGAAGGTGGAAAGGGAGGTGAGTACCAGGGGTTCATGGGGGAGGAGCTGGGGCTGCATAGCGGGGAGTGGGCCAGTATGACAAGGCCCCTGCATTCAAACCCCAGTCCAAAAAAACCCTCGACAAAACAAATAAAAAGTGGTGACATTGGAGCGAAAACATGAAACTGATCTATCCAATTTATCCAGTATTTTTTGTTTGTTTTAGTACTGGGGTTTGAACCCATGGGTGTTTTATCACTGAGCCGCAGCCCAGCCCGCTTTTTTTTTTATTTCGAAACAGGGTCTTGCAAAGTTGCCCAGGTTGGCCTTGAACTTGCAATCCTTCTGCAGGTTTCCCAAGTTGCTGGGATAATGGGCGTGTGCCACCACACCCAGCTTCAATCATCCTTTGTAGTTAAGATAGAGTCAAAGCTCCAAGAGAGCAGGGATGCCCTTATTAGTCACTGATGTAGCCTAAGCTCCTGAACAGGGCCTGGCATCAAGTTCAATAAGCATCTATAGAATGTTGGAAGATCTGAAGAAAAGAATGAGACAAACACGTGGCATCTACTTATTGCCAAATCTGTGCTGGGGTGCTCCTCATGAAGAGGACCCAGCAGTCTATGACCTTATGTGGGGAGTGGAGCTGGGGAAGCCCAGGCCAGCTCCAGGCTCAACATATTGGTTGTTCGTGGGAAAAAATTATGTCATCTCGCCTTGGTGTCCTGGGCCTCCCAGGATCCCTCATGGTGGGATACCATGCAGCCATCAGAGGCTGGGACCCTCTGCTGTGCTTCTGGAATCAGATTGCAGTGAACCACACAGGCTTGTGGGCAGTGTTCTGTGTGTATGGGGGAGGGGACAGGGGGCCTAGGGCCCCATTGCTTCCCACAGCCCCCAAGTCCCACCCTTGGCAAGCAGTGGGAGAGGCTAGGCGGCCTGGGAAGCACCTGCTCTTTGTGGCTGGGTCCTAATGCCCCTCAAGTTTGTGTGGCATGGTGTAGTGGCTCACCAGGGTGTGTCCCTAGGAGACCTTGGTGAAAGGCCCTGGGAGGCCCTTTGCAGCTGCACACCCTAGAATATGCAGCATAAGTTTTCCCGTATGTAAGATAGCGGCCTATTTATTTTAAGGATTGTCATGAAGACTGATGGGGGAGGAAGTCACCTGGCATCACCTTCAAGGGCAGTTAAAAAACCCACCTGCATCCAATTCCAACTGCATGCCCTTGCAAGGGCTGCGTCTGCCCCTAGGGTGCGCCTTTTCCTAATGTTCACAAATGACTTGGAATGGGACAGCAGGGGAGAGGAAGAACTTCCTGGCACCCAGAGACGCTCTGGGTTTGCTGAGGTTAAAGCACTTTTCAACATAAGGCCATCTGGCAGTTTTCTGAGGCAGGTACGGCATGCCATGCATCCCCAGGTAGAGACCAGAATCCTGGGTGTAACCTATGCATGGCACTTATGTGTGGAGGTGCTGCTGGGAGGCCCTGAGCTTTGCTCCACCATCTGCCCTGTGGCTGGGGTGTCACCTGCTGAGGTGGCATCCATGCAGGGCTTCCAGCTGCTGAACTATTCCCCCAGTCTCAGTTTCTGTACACAAGATTCCTCTCCTACTTGCCGTTCCCTCTCTTGGAAAGAATGACACAGATAATAAAGTTCTTATTCCCATCACATTTGCCATTTCCTGGTCTAAGTAAAGAGTGTCAAGAGAGTGACAAGCTAAAAGCTGCTGATTACTGTGGCTTCAAGGCAGCGACCAGTGAAAAGAGGCAACATCTGAAATAATGTAGTCCAGCCTGTTTTGGGTGCCTGCCTCACCCTGCAATTAATCAGCACTGGAGGGGAAGGCCTCTGGGGTAGGAACCCAGGAGTGCTTGGCAATTAAAGGAACAGACACTCTTTCCCCCTCAGGGTGGGACAATGTCACCAAGAAATTGGTTTATGTTGAATGCAAACCCATATTGTTGATCTGTGGCTAGAGTCTCACTCCCCCAAACCCCTAGGAGATTTTCATTCAATCCAATTTATCAGCTGCCCTCTGGGGGCCTGCATGTTAGAACAGACGAGACTGATGGAAACTCACACGCGCGCGCACACACACACACACAGAGGCATTTAATTAGTCTGGCAGGAGTGACTATTTTATAGAAGTGATTCCACCTTTTTTTTTTTTACTCCCAATATATGCATACTGGATTAGCGGAAAATACACCTTTCCTCCTGGTAGGCTGGTAAAGTTTGTAACATGATTACAAGCTTGTTTTAAAACTACCATATCGTAGGAATAAGGCTACTTTGAAGCCTGGTTCCAGCTCACACTTCCCACTTTTACTCCTCTGGGTTATTAGTGCTGATGGTGCCTGTAGCATCAGGCGCACTCCAGCCTGACTGGGGTTGCTGGCATTCTGCAGCTGCTTCCTTTGCTGCTGGCTGGGGCTGTCTTCTGGGACCACAGAGCCGGACCTCCTGGGTTGGGCATCAGAGGCAGAAAGATGCCCAGGGCTCAAGGTGGGGAAGCAGGGACAGATCCCTTGCCATACAGAAGCCTCTGAGGTCACAGGAAGCTTTGATCTTCTGACCTTTTAGCCCCTGAGGATCAGTAAATTAATCCACTAAAGAAGCTTGGTTGTTTTTATCTGATTCCCAACACTGTCACCACCTTCCAAGTCTCCTTTGTATACCCAAGCGGCTTAGAGACCAGATGAGTAAAACCCACACAGGGGTCAGAGGGGAGGGCCTGGCAATTAACCCTGCATCCTGAGAAGGGTGGAGTCAGGGGTCAGTGGGAGTGGGGGAGGGGCTGGCCCCAGCTCCCAGGCCTGGGCAGAAGCCTCCAGGGGCACCCACAGGTGGGATTCCAGCCAGGGATAAGCCAGAGATCTGTTTTACACATGCCTCTTGCCATTCCAGGCCTCTGGGCAGCCTTTCCACCTCCTCTCACACTGCATATGGCCTGCTCCTGGCCAGGCCTCTTGCACGGTGGGACCCTTGCCCCCCACCCCATCTGAAGCAGCAGCTGACTCTCCCTACCCCATCCTTCCCCCTCCACTCTACTTTTGGAGGAGAATAACCTGTGATAATTTTTCTTCTTCTTTCTGGCAACTAATGGACTCCTTAAATAGCAAAAATTGCGGCCTGTAATTAAGATCTTGCTTTTTAAATGATTAATCATTGTAACCCCTTTGAGCAACATCCTACTTTCCACTCTTCTCACATTGAAATGCAGATCGTTGGCAAGGGAGGGAGGTGCTCCCAAGCCACTGAGGAGCAATTAAACCTTCCCAGCTGTCACTGCTGCCTCCCCGGCCTGTCCAGACACCAGGGGGAGAGAGTGCAGGGCCCCTGCTCCACAGCCTCGGCGCCAGACTCGATAGCAGCCTGGCTGGGGGCATCATCCGGCGGTCTGCCTCCAATCCTGACCCTTGCCCTTGCCTGGCAGCCCAGACACTGGCTCCTAGAAACTCCTAGAAAAGCAGACAACCTTTGCTGAACACTTCCTACGTGCCCAGCACTGTAGGAATAAGACTGCATTCAGTTTTCACAATAGCCACCTGAGAAATGTGAAGGAGCCCCATTTCTATAAAAGAGAACCAGGAGGTGCAAATGCACAAAGTAGTAAGTGGATTGGGAGCAGGGTTTGCAACAAGGATGGACTGATCCAAAACCTGGGCTTGTTTTACTCTTCCATGTATGGACAGGAGGTCAAGGGCGCACCCCACCGGACACACGTGGACACGCACACAAACGCTCACACAAGCATTCTTCAGCTTGCAAGAGTTTCTCTGGCTTGATCTCTTATAATTCATCCTTGCAAATAAGTGCCATCATCCATCAGTCAAGCCTTCTCCCTTCCATGTGTACATGGACTGACAACATGATGTGGGGATGGTAGGTCATAGAGATAGAAGGAAACTTGGGAACCCCGAGTCTATACCCCTCATTTTAGAAAGGACACTGGAGGCAGGGGTTAAGGGGCTTGGCCAAGATGGGGAATAGCCCTTCTTGCACTCAGCAGGGCGGCAGGCCCATCACAGATGCTGCTGGAGGGGAGGGCAGACTTCCTTCTTCAGGCTCTGCCACTGCACCTTCCAGAAACAAGTTGTGTGTATGCATCATGGTAGGGGTTAGGGCCAGGAAGTCTCCATCCATGGTAACTGCCGCAGAAGTTGAGGAAGGAGAGAGAGAACAGATATGTGGATGAAGCTGCCATGGCTGCCAGATACACTGTGCCAGAAGGAAAGATTGCAGGCAAAACTAAGATGTGTGCCTGGGGAGCTGGAGCAGTGGCTTGGTGGTTACAGCGCTTGCCCGGCATGCACGGGTTTAAACCCCAGCACCCACATACAAAACTAAGTGTCAGACCAACGAAAGCCATGTGAAAAACTCAATAAATTTGATTCTCTCTCTCTCTCTCTCTCTCTCTGTCCTTCTCTCTTTAAAAAAAAAAAAAAGAAAGAAAAGAAAGAAAGATGTGCCTGGGTTAGCATGGGCTCTGGGCTGGAATCAGGGAACCAGAACCAGCCAGTGGGGCTGCAGGAAGCAGTCCCCTCTTGATCCACAGAGGAAAGCTGATTCCAATGGAAACTCATGCTACATACAGATCTAAACAGTCAATGACCCCACCCTTGTTAACATCCTACAAGCCATAGACCAGGGGTGGGAGGTGGCCCCTGTCCCACGGAGGAGAATTTGGCAAGACAGGGCCAAATTCCAAATGTATGAAAGCTTTGGCCCAGCCAGCCTCCTTCTGGGAATTTGTCCTACACATATGCTCCACTGTGAGAACTGACTTATGTGCAAGGTTATTGTTGCAGCAACATTTGTGAAAGCAAAAGATTGCAAAGAACCCAAATGAGCCTCAAGAGAGGATAGGTTAATGTCAAACCCTCCAGCTGAGAAGAAGAATGAGGTAGTTCCCTCTGCTCTGGCAGGGAAATGTCCCAAAGAGCCCCATGACACTTGGTCATGAAGAAAGAAACAAAAGCAAGGTATAATACCACCTTTTGTATAAAAATAAGGGACAAATAATTATGCTTCCAGTAGCTCATGTATGTACAAAGAAGCTCTGGAAGGATATGTGAGCAACTAATAACAATTATTATTATTATTACTCTTATTATTATTTGCAGTACTGGGGATTGAATGCAGGGGCATACACCTCTCAACCACAGAGCTACATCCCCAACTCTTTTTATTCTTTATGTTGAGACAGAGACTTGTTAAGTTCCCCAGGCTGGCCTTGAACTTGTGATTTCCCCTCCTCGGCTACCAGAGTTGCTGGGATTACCCACATGTGCTATTATTTATTTATTTTTCAGAGAGAGAGGGACAGTGAGAGAAAGAGACAGAAAAAGAGAATCGATTTTATTGTTTTTCATGCTGCCTTTGTTGTTCCAAGACTTCGTTGTGTACATGGTGCTGGGATTCAAACTCGAGTACTTGCACATTCCAGGCAAGCACTGTAACCGCTGAGCCACTGCTCCGGCCCTTGTGCCATTACTTCTGACAAGTGATTATCTTTTAAGGAGTGGTGAAGCCAGGCACAGTGGCACATACCTGTAATCCCAATGACTAGGGAAGCCCAGCCAGGAGGATCACAAGTTTTTTTATTTTGTTTTGTTTATGTTTTGTTTTTTGTTTTTAAAAAGCTGACAACTTTATTTTTACATTAATACAAATGAAAACGCCATCTTTTTTTGCCCAACTTCTCCCCTCTGAAACTATTCTCTGATAGGAACGGGGAGCAAGTTTTTGTTGTTATGCTGTTAGAAAACGCCCAGAGTCCCAGCACCATGATCTCCTGGTGAAGGAGAACAAGTAATGTAAAACTGATAGAAAGAGGCCCCCTCCATCCTTATCTGTCTGGTTGAGTCATTCCTGGCTGGTAGGCACCATCATGGGACAAGCAGGAGGTGTCATTGGCATGTGGCCTTCCATGGGTGGCCTCCCTCTGGCATCATCCCAGGAGGGGGAGGGCCTCCTATATGGGGTGCTGGCATCATACCAGGGCAAGAAGGACGCAGTGGACTGGGGGAGGTGGAATCATAGCACCTGCTGCAGGAGGTGCAGAGAATGGAATAGGAGGTAGCTTTGCTTGTTGAAATGCAGCAGTTGTTTTGTCAATCAGGCTCTGAGCCTGCTCTTCCATCCATTTCTTTCTTTCTTTCTTTCTTTCTTTTTTTTTTTAAGAAAGGGTCAGTGAGAGAGAGAGAGAAAGAGAGAATCAATTTTATTTTTAGGTTTTCATGTGGCCTTCATTGCTCTGAGACTTCGCTGCGTACGCAGTGCTGGGGTTTGAACTCATGTACTTGCGCATGCCAGGCAAGCGCCGGAACTGCTGAGCCACCTCTGCTGCTCCTCTTCCATCCATTTCTGATAGCAGTCTTTCACATTCTCTTTGTGTTTCCTACCACTGCAATATGTCTTTCTCACAGTCATGGGTGAGGTGTGTATGGCAGTAGTTACAGTAAAACTTGGGCATGTTGTTCTACAGGCAATTGACCAAGTTAGAGACCAGCCTCAGCAACTTAGCAAGACTCTGTCTTAAAATGGGATGTAGCTCAGTGGGAAAGTGCCTCTGCGTTCAATTTCCAGTGCACTCCCCCAAGAAAACGGGTGGTAAGAACTGGACCGATAAGATCATGAAGGTTATGAAGGCGATTTCTCACTGCCAAAGTTTAAATTTTTGTACTAGGTAAAAAGATCAGCTATTCAATAAACCTAAATACAATCTGTTACACACTTAAAAACACCTATAAATGTCACCCACCCCCAGAAGATGGTTCCATTCTCTCAGGATATACACACTGACCCTGGTGAGTACATACTGTCAGGCAATGTGCACACCTTGGGACAGAGGCCCCTGTGGCCTGGCTGCAGGAGTGTCCAGGTCTGAATGCAACTCTGAGCCTGCTGCTGTTCCTTGTCTTCTTCAGGGACCTTCCAGCTCCTTGGCTTCTCACTTAGCTGGCCTCATGTTAGGATTCACCTAAAACAGGCATGGTTGTGGGCCCTCCCTCCGTGTCTTGCAAGACGCTTGAGAGTGTCAGGCAAGTTCAAGGTGTCTCTGTTCCAGCCGTACCTGATGTGGTACACATAGATGTACAACCACAGGCACACACAAGAATGCACACAGCACTCCCAGGCACACATGTGCACACTGGCCCTGCCTGGGCTATGGCACACGTCCCTGGTGCCTCAACCACAATCAGGGAAAGGGACAGGTGAGTGGTGAGCAGGCCAGAGAGAGGGAGCTGGAGGAAAGGAGGAAACCAGTCTCCTCCATCAGCCTCTCTGGGTCCCAGTACCAGACAGGCTATGAGGCACCACGTGTTTGGGACCGTGTGAGCTCAAGAGACAGATGCCCCAATGGGAGCCCCTACCCTGCCTGGCTCCTAGTGTCCCAGGCATTGTTCCAGGTTGTGTTCTTTTCAGTTTTGGAAACTGAGGCACAGAGAAATCTATCCATTTGCCAGTCGCATAGCTGATAAGGATCACACTCAGGTAGTCTTACTCACACCACTGGCTGCCTTCGTCCTGTGGACAGCAGGGCTTCCCCTCAGCTTTTTATGCATAAAGCACACCTCATCAGGGATAGGGCACACAACAGGTGTTCAGGAAGTGTGAGTGTCGTTAGAGTCATCTGCAACGACCTAGCCCATGCCCCTAAGAAGCATCTCACAGGTTTTAGCTCATGACATGGCACATGGTGGCCAAGGGGTCAGTGGCCTTGTCGTGCTGGGCAGATTTCAGGATGAGTCCCCAGGAAGCATGGAGGATCTCAGGAAACGAGGTTTTGTTTTTTTTTTGTTTTTTTTTTTTTTTTTTTGCAGGATGGGCCTCTTGGAGCAAAGGACCTCAGAGGTCAGTACAGTTTAGGAAAGAGCAGCCCAGCTCACCACACCCCCTAGAATCAGTGCCCTGTCCTGGTCTTCATGGCCATCAGGGCTATGGGGCCTCCTCTCAATTTGGCTCCAAGAGAGTGACCCAATTCTTTTGTCACTCTGAAAGCAGGTTCAGTTTCCCTGGTAGCCCTGAGATGTGAACCTCAGGCTCTCTTGAAGCCCATCCCCTCAAGGAAGCATCATGCTAGCTCATTAGGACAAATGGCAGGTGAACACTTACCCATTACAGCCAGTAACTGTTGGGGCATTGGGACACTTTGTCACCATCAAAGGTCCAGGAGGGAGTCTGGTTGATAAGGGGATGCCCGTAGCTCTCAGATTGCACCCACCCTGGCCATGAGCCCTGGTCTGGCCTAGAGGACAGGGCAAGGGGAACCCACTGTACCTTCCTCCCTGAACCCCACCTCACATTCCAGGATACCTCCAGGAGCTATAGTGTGCTCGGCCAGCTCACCCCAGCTTGTTCCCACCCCAGGGCCAATCACAAATTAGATTGCCCACAGGCACAGCCTAACCTGGAAGCACCTCCTGAGGCGTCTGGGCTGAGCTGTAACTGTAACTATTCAGCTATAACTGACACAAATGTCTGTAACTTCATCTGGAGGGACACAAAGTGCCCCCATGCATGGCCCAGGGAGTCTCTTTATGTCACCCCCTTTCATCTGGCAGTCAAAAGTGTAGGAGCCGCCTGGGGTGTCCTGCCGGGTCCCAGAGCCAGGACAAAGGCAGAACTGCACACAGAAGCCATGGCGAGCCTTTACCTCCCAGAGTGCTGCATGCTAATCCGGAGGGCACCAGCGCAGACCCCTCCTGCATATCACGGGCTGCAGGGGCTGCCACTTCCCTGACAGGCAGAGCCCTGACTCACCCAGAGAAGGGGTGGCACCAGGCAGACGGGTTTGAGTCTAAGCTGGACTCAGTTGGCTGAGCCTGGGGGAGAAGGAACTTGGGGGGCCAGCAGGGATTCCCAGCCTATAATCCTCAGCCCCCCAGGGAGGGGCATGTAAATCCCTGAAATCCCAAGTAAATCTAGTCCCACGTCCTTTTCTCTAGAAAGGTCTATAGGCTTCATCAGATGCTCAAAAGTGTGTGTCAGGCCTCTGGGCTCATCCAACCTCCCATTTTACAGATGGGAAAGCTGAGGCCCAGAGAGCTGGCATGCCTTGGCTAGTGTCACATGAGGCAGCACTGGAGGTAGCACTTGGGTCTCTACTCTCTTTGCTCTGCCAGAGGCCATACCACTGTAAGCCTACAGAGGCCATGCAGATCAATAAACAGACATCCAGGTCCTTTGAGAAGGGCCCAGGAGGGACAGGGGAATGTGTAACATCCTCCAGGAACACAGTAACGCAGCAGCAGCTCAGTGTAGCTGGGTCCTGAGGATAAAATAGACTTTTTGTGTGTGTGTGAAACTTGCTGATTTTGAAATGCCATATCATTTTGAAGCCACAGGGTCCAGGCACAGGTCTCCACCCTCCACCACTGAATGTGAGACCTTTTCCTCTCTCCTCGCTGAGATCCCCATCCCCTAACCCACAGGCAAGGGAAGCTTGAATGCTGATGCTCTCCACCTCCCTTTCCCAGAAGTCAAACAAGGGCTGCCATTCAGGGCTGCCCAGCAGCCCACACCACTGTCCCGGGTGCCCTGGAGCAGGTCTGCCTGCAGCCCTGCCTGTGGCTTCTGCTTCAGTCCCATCTCCAGTGACAAAGACCTTGCCTTTCCAGAGCCCGCTGTTTTCCAAGCTGGAGGGAGAAGTGACAGGTCAAGGGCAGTCTGGACTGGTCCCCCAGGATGCCCTGACTTTCCTCTGGGCTTCACAAGATCCCTCAGCAGCCCCAAAGAGAGCCAAGAGAGAAAGAAGCCAAAAAAGAAATAGGAAGAGTCAGCCACAGAGAGAGAACAGAGCCGGACAACCTAGAGGGAAAGAAGGGCAGGGAGGCAGGGGAGCACAGGGAGAGAGGGAGGAGAGGAGAAAGACAGAGGTGGGGGCAGCCCGGTAAGCTTGGTGGAGTAGCATGCTAGAGGCTTTGGCAAAAGAAGGAAGAAAGAAAGAAGGAGGAAGGGAGAGAAGAGGAGAGGAGGGTAGGGAAGGGAGGAGATAGGAGAAGAGAGGTGAGAGAAGGAAAGGAAAGGAAAGAAGGGGCTGGGCAGGGATGGAGAGATGAGAGAGGAGAGGGAAGGAGCAGGGAGAGGGCAGAGAGAGCAGAGCAGCCCCAAGTGTGGGCAGATACCCCTCCAGCCACCCTCCCTTTCCAAGAGTCAGAATCAGTGCCCCTAGAGCGCTTGCCCTAGTCCTACCTGCAGCTGAAGCTCAGGTGATATGGGAGCTGCCTTCCTGCTGAGTCTGCCACATGGACGCTTCCAGAACTGACCTGCTCCTGGGACTCTGAAAGCTGGCGAGGGGGGGGTGTGTGGCCACCGGCTCTCACTGGGATCCAGGGAGGCTTTGCAGACAGACCCATGGGTCAAAGGAGTTTGAATTCATTTGGAAACAAGTCAGGCATATTTTTTCAGAAATTAAAAAAAAATCTTTAACAACTGTTCTTAGCTTTCCAGATGATAAATGAAAAACATGTTTGTTGTAACAGTACAGGAAGGAACCAAGGGGAAAATATGACTCCTCCCTTGCAACATTCCCAAGTACAGTCTAGGGGACAGGATTTAAAATGCTGGGTGTTGGGCTGGAGCGCTGGCTCAGCAGTAGAGCGCTTGCCTGGCTTGGGAGAGGACTGTTTCCATCCCCCACACCACATACACAACTACCTGGAGGAAAAACAAAAACTCTCTATCTCTAAAAAACTGGGTGCCCCCTTCCCCTTCCTTCCTTTGCCCTGTGGGGTTGTGGCTAATGGTTGGCATTTGTGCCAGCTCTGCCTGATGAACCCCAAGATGGCAAGGACCCCAAGTTTTTAATGAAGCAGACTTTTCACAAGCACACACTTGTTCAAGTAGCACACACGCATGCACAATCCACCTTGCATGTGTGATGGCTTGGATGAAATGTGCCCCCCAAAAGGTCAATATGTGAGACAATGTAAAAAGGCTGAGAGGTGGGGCTGGAGCGGTGACAGACAACAGAGAGGGACAGAAGGGCAGGGAGGCAGAGGGAGGAGAGAAGAAAGACAGAGGTGGGGGCAGCAGGTAAGCTCAATGGTAGAGCATCGGAGTAGTAGCGCGGTAGAGGCTTTGGCAAAAGCCTCTTGTCGATGGTTACAGTGCTTGCCTGGCATGCGCCCAAGTACATGGGTTCAAACCCCAGCACCACATACACAACTGAGTGTCAGAGCAACAAAGCCACATGAAAAACTAAATAAAAATTGATTCTCTCACTCTCTCTCCCACTGTCCCTCTCTCTTAAAAAAAAAAAAAAAAAGAAACAAAGAAACAAAGAAAAGGCTGAGAGGTGAAATGACTGGGTTATGAGGGTCTGAATCCAAGTAGTGAATTAATCCCCTGATAGGGGTTAATTGGGTGGTAATGAAGACAGGTAGGGCATGGCTGGAAGAGGTGGGTCTTGGGGTGTGCCTTTAGGGTATGTGTTTTGTAGCTGGTGAGGGGGTCCCCCTCTACTTCCGGATCATCATGTAAGCTGCTTCCTCCTCCACCCTCTTCCCCAAGATGCTCTGCCTCACCCCAAGGAATGGAGACGGCTTTCCATGGACTAAGACCTTTGAAACCATGAGCCCCCAAATAAACTTTTTCCTCCTAAAATTGTTCTTGTCAAGTCTTTTAGTCAAAGTATGAAAAGTTGACTAAAATAATGTGCATTCCTGGTGTGTCCAGGGATCCACTAAGTGACCTTTCATTGCAAATGGTGGTAACAGCCATTCAAAGAGACTATAGCACATAGGGGTCACTGGGGTGCTGCTCACAAAGGTGGCCTTCAGGACTTTTCACCTGTGTGTTTTGGTTCTCAGTGATGCAAGTAGGGGAACTTCAGGTACAAGAGAAAGACAAACTACTTGGCCAACAGTGTTTAGGGGAAAGGGGAAGATGAGCCAGAGCCATCTCTTTGTGAATTTAATGGTTGAGCCCTTCTTCTTTCCATCATTTATGGAGGTGTTTACCTTGTACACATTTAAGTAATGTGCGTGTAATTATTAACACTCAAAATGTTTTAAAATTAGGGTTAGGTAAGTGGCACACATCTGTAATCCCAGGCACTTGGGAGGCTGAGGCAGGAGGATCACAAGTTCTGGGGCAGCCTGGGTAATTTAGAAAGACCTTGTCTCCAAATAAAATTAAAAAATAAAATAAAAAGGGCTGAGGGTGTAGCTCAGGGGTAGAGTGCTCATGTATTGCACTTAAATCCCAGTACCAAAAAAAAGTTTAAAATATTCTACAAGTACAGTTTATTATGTAGTCTTTCTTGTATAATACATAATAGCATAATAATACATCTGTGTGCATTACCATTGAAAGTTGTATATACCAAACTATTTAAACTCACTTCCTGGGCAACTTCAGGGCTCACAAAGGGAAATTTCCACTATACTTTTGCCTCTTGATATCCATGAATGTTGGGTCCAGGACCCTCTATGGATACCAAAATCCAGAGATCCCTTATGTAAAACGGCATAGTATTTGCACAGAACCTACATACATCCTTCTATATATTTAAAATAATCTCTAGATTATTTATAATACCTACTTCAATGTAAATAGTTGTACTGTTTAGGGAATAATGGCAAGGAAAGAAAGTCTGTACATGTTTAGCACAGATGAAATTGGGTGGGGGAGGTACTGGGGATTGAACCCAGTGGCACTTTATCCCTGAGTTACACCCCCAGCCTTTAATTTTTTTTTTTAGTTTTTAGTTTGAGATAGAATCTTGTTAAATTTCTGAAAGTCTTGCTAAGTTGCCAAGGCTAGTCTCTAACTCACAGTCTCCCTGCTTCAGCCTCCTGAGTCACAGGGATTGCAAGTGTGACCACCACATCTGGTCAGATGTAATTTTTTTTTTAAGTGCTGAGAATCAAACCTAGGGCCTTGTGCATGCTAGACAAGCACTCCACCACTGAGCCATATCTTCAGCCCCCAGGTGTAATTAAAACCTTTTTTTTCCCATCCACAATTGATTTAATGTGTGGTTGTGGATAATCTGTGGCTACAGAGAGCTGACTGTCCTGAAAGTCTGCCTTAAGTATTGTCTCAAACTTCCACAAAAGGTAAGGCTCCACTACACCTAATTTCAACCCTGCCGAAGACTTCAACAGAGTACATGTTCAACTGTGCTTGTAGAATAGTTTTTTTTTTTCAGGGCTGAGGACTGAACTTGGGGCCTTGCGCATGCTAGGCAAGCGCTCTGCCACTGAGCTAAATCCCCAACCCCCCTGTAGAATAGTTTTAATTTTAAAACACCTTGAGAACAAATCATTACAGGCACATTAATTAACTTTATACAAGATAAACACCCTGGGGAGACAAATCCAAATTGTGGATATATATCCTATCAGGAAGAGCCACGTGAGCACGTGATAAGAATATACAGCAATGCAATTCGTGCTCTTTGGGAAATGGCATCTGTGAAGGCTTCATGAAGGAGAGGACATGGGATAAGTTCTCAAAGAGGGAGGAGGAGTGGTTATGGGCAGTAAGTAACCTTTACAGCTTTGCTCCAGAAACCTACTAGCTGTGTGGCCTTGGGCCGTTCACCTCTTATTGTTCTTAGAAGATGCTGTTGAGGACCCATCAGCCATTCCCCCGTTGTCCCTGCTGGCAGAGCCTGCTTTTGTCCAGAGAATGGGGAGCCCAGGTGTAATCCTGGCACCAGCCTCAGGAGAAGGGCTCTGGCTGGATTACGTCATTCACACAGGTCCCCAGTCCCCCAGTGAGTGATTGGCTAAGGTGTGGAAATGTGTCCCACCTTTAGCAGTTTTCTACTGTGGCCCAGCACACTACCTCAAACTTGCAACAATGACTATGATTTATGTAACTCAACACATCTGTCATTTGCATAGGGATTAGTGGCAGCAGTTTGGCTCTGTTCCACATGGGTTCCTAGTTCCTAACATGACTAGGGCTACAGGATCCATTTCCAAGACCAGCTGTAGGCTGGTCACATAACTTAGGAACATGTCCAGAAGCCTTGGTTCCTCCTTGCCTGGGCTTCCTCAGACCACAGTGACTGGTTTCCAAGAGCAAGTGTCCCAAGAGATAAGAAGTAGAAGACGACAGTTCTTACCATCTGGGCCTGGAAATAGGCACAGAGAACTAGCTCATATTCTGTTGGTTAAGCCATCACCTGGCTCAGAATCAAGGGAGGATGTAAACCTTACCTCTCAAAGGGAAGAGTATCAGAGAAATTGGGGGCCATGGTTTTGAACTTCCATAGCCAAAGAAATATGGGGAGAAGTCTGGTAAGGGAGGATTTCTTTCCTTTTTTTGCTGCTGGGGGGGATTGAACCTAGAGGTACTCTACCAATGAGCTATATTCCTAACCTTTCTAAAAAAATTATAATTCCCATTTTATTTATTATTTTCCAGAGGATAGTTTTTCTCCACTCCTTAAGGACCCAGCTCCTTCATGGGCTTTGGTGGAGGTCATGGGGCAGCACCAGCAGGTCTAAATCCGGTAGGGGTGTTCAGTTCTTCTGGGTTTCAGATTGATTCCTGACTATCCTGCTGTGAATGGCACAACTCACACTGTAATGCAGTTTCACGTATGGCTTGGGAGACAGGTAAGCATTGAAAATACTCAATTCACAAATGTCCCTCATGGCCGTGGTCTCTGATGCTTTGAATGATGACTTTTTTTTTTTTTTAAGAGAGAGTGAGAGAGAAAGAGAGAATCAATTTTATTTATTTTTTCATCTGGCTTTTGTTTCTCCAACACTTAGTTGCATACGTGGTGCTGGGATTTGAACTTGGGTCCTTGGTCATGCCAGGCAAGTGCTCCAACTCCTGAGCCACCACTCCAGACCTCCACTCCAGACCTCTCCAGTGATGAACTTCTTAATAGCCTTGTTCTTAGGCACACATCAAGTGCATTTCCTTCAGTGAATAGGCTTCATGTAGCCATGGGCCTTTTGGGCACAACCATTTTTCCATTTTTTGTTTGTTTGTTTGTTTGTTGTTCACCTTAGAAGTGAGAACCTGAGAGAGCACCCCCAACTCTTTTTATTTATTTATTTATTTTTATTTTGAGACAGGGTCACTAAATTCCTTAGGGCCTCATGAAGTTGCTGAGGCTGGCCTCAAACTTGTGATCCTTCTGCCTCAGCCTCCCAAGTGACTGGGATTGTAGGTGTGCACCACTGCACCTGGCTTTTGGGAGTGATTTCTGGGAAGCTTCTTTGCTCTCAAAAAGGACATAACTGAATAACATTTGAATCCAACATGAGAAACAAGTCAATTCTGTGAAGAACAAGACGATTATATACTTGACCCTTTATTATTTCCTTCACAGTTTCAGACTTGCTTTGATAGTAAGATGTGAGCCTTGTGGGAAAGAAGACCATTTTCATATCTCCTATAATTGTTGTATTTGGGATCATACCAAAGTATGCCTAAATTACATACAGTCATGTGACTTACACTTAAAATCTTGTGGGATTTCAATATTTGGTGGGAAAATTCAATATTGTCAAGATGTTAGCCCTTCCCAAATTAAAGCATATATTCAATGCAATACCATTGAGATTGTAACTTTGAAGCAGATTTTAAAGTTTATCTAGCAGAGTCAATGTGAGGGCTGGGGGTGTTACTCAGTGACAGAGCTCTTGCCTAACATGTACAAAGCTCTGGGTTTGATCCTCAGCATTCCCCCCCTAAAAGAGAAAAACTTAAAAAATAAAAACCATAAAAAACAGAATAAATATCTCTTGAGAGAGAAGAAATGTTTTCACAGGATGAAAAGCACAGAGAGAGCCAGGCATGGTGATGCACACCTGTAATCCCAGCAACTCCAGAGGCTGAGGCAAGAGGATCGCAAGTTCAAGGCCCTAAGAAGTTTAGCAAGACCCTAAGCAACTAGCAAGATCCCATCTCAAAACAAAAAAATAAAAAGGTCTGGGGATGTAGCTCAGTGTCAAAGCACCCCAGTACTGGCACAAGGAGAGAGAGAGAGAGAGAGAGAGAGAGAGAATATACCACAAGAGATTGCAAAAATCTTGAATGTCCATCAACAGGGGTTGAAGAAATTAGAGCAGGTGGTCTCCAACTTGAACATGCATCAGGATGGCCAGAAGTTCTGATGATGCTGATGGGCCAGATCACACCTCGAGAACCACCAAATTAGAGAACATTGCTATCATAATGGGAACAGTTTGATCAAAGAACAAGGTATATGAGCTGCAAAACACAAAGGAAAACATCATTTAAAAAGGCAACCCTGAAACTAAAACGAAAGCAATATATGTGTTCCTGTGTGTGTGTCAATACTGTCATGCAGATATCTACATCATATCTATATCCACCAATCATCAGTGATATACGTGAAAACACACACACCACATGCCACACACGTCCAAGCATGGCACCCTATTCCCTTGACCATAGTGATTGGCATAGGGCACAGATGATAGATGACAGAGATTGATAGATGATAGATAAATACATAGATACACAGTTTCAGTTTTTAAAATGTCTGAAGGGGAAAAAAGAGGGAAAAGTGGGAGATCGTGGCTCTTCATCTCCTGGATACTGCAGGGTTTCATGTGATGCCAGAGATGACCTTTATATGGACTTGAGGTTGAAGACAATAGCAAGAGTTGGTGGAACGGGAGACTCAGGGGAAAGCAAAAACTGGTTCTGTTGAACCAGGCCTGGATTCTGGAATACCCTGGGGTGGTCTTGCTCTGTGAATGAATAAGGCCGCTTATAATGTAAGCCATTTTCATTGGGTCGTTTTGTTATTTACCATCAAACCGCCTGATCTAATAATGATTATGCAGGGATGTTTGTAAAGACTGAACACAAGCAAGTAAGGGAATGCTCTTTCAGGCATTGGACACCAAGTAAGTCTCTTCCATCCACTGCCATTTGCTCTTCTTATTCTGGAAAGGCCTACTGAACTGCACCCTAAGGGAATATTGTGAGGAAATTGGCAGATTCCCTGCACCTTCAGAGCTCAGAGCCTGCCAGGGGAGCCAAGAGAATCAAAAAGAGGAATTCAGTGGCTCACACAACAGGGGGATCTGGAGATAGACCGGCTTCCCATGTGGCAGGCTCTGTTATTCAACGTCCAGCAGCCTTTGCTTCAATGTGTCTTGAGTCTCTCTTTGTGAGCCTGTAGTATTCTTTCCTGCTGTCAAGGGGTTCCTCCAAGCAGTAGGAGAACATGGATGTCAACAATAAGGCTCACATCATAGAGGAAAGAGAAAATTCCTCTTTCCCTGCCTCTATTTACAAAATTCCAGGGAAGAATTTTGATTGGCTTAGCTGGTGTGATACACCCTTATGCCAACCGCTGTGGTCAAGGGAGTAGGATGTCATGCTTGATCCTATGTGGCAAGTAGTGTGGGTGTCTTTACATATATTGTTTATTATTTTTTTATAATTTTAATTTTTTAAAAGAGAGGGACAGTGAGAGAAAGAATCAATTTTATTTAGTTTTTCATGGAGCTTTCATTGCTTTGAAGCTTCGTTGTGTACGTGGTGCTGGGGTTCGAACTTGTGCAGGCCAGGTAAGCGCCGTGACAGCTGAGCTGCTGCTCCAGCCCCTACGTATATCTTTTATGATAGGTATATATTGACATGATGTAGATATCTGCATGACAATATTGGCACAAACACAGCAACACAAGATAGAACTATTATTTCAGTTTCTGTGGGTCAGGAGTCTTGATTAGCTGGGTTAGGGTTAGCAAACAAACTGCAGGGTCCTCATCTGGAAGCTCAACTGGGGAAGGATCCACTTCCAAGCTCATGCAGCTCTTGGCAGAATTCAGTTCCTGGTACTGAAAGCAATGAGAGCTCATTTTCTTGCTGGCTGTCAACTGTCCTAGGTTGCTGGAGGCCACTCTCAGTTGGGCCCCAATGTGGCCATCTGCTTCATCAAAACCTGCAAGGGCATAAAACATCCCAGCAAAATGGATGCTATACTCTTATGTGATGTCATCATATAACCAGGTACACAGAGTCATCTCTACCCTACCATCTTTGCTGTATTCTGTGGGTTAGAAGCAAGTCACAGGTCCTGCCAAGAAGCAGAGAGGACATGGAAGTGGAAATGATGGGTTTAAACCTAAGGCTATCTGCCCACAGCACGTCTACTCCTCTCTCTACATCAGACACTAGTGAACAAACCAGAATTGCATCTTGGATATTGCCTAGAAAAGCTGATTATGCTGAGCTTAGACACAGCTGCATCTCCTCTCCCACTTTGGTGCCCCTGCATCTGCCACTCTGATCCCTTCCCTAACAGCACTTGTGCTACTGAGCCCAAGTAAACAATTATCAGTTCCTGTCCTTTACCTCCATTCAGAGGGGTAGTCTGCTCTGCACCCACTGCCATGCGCTGTCTGGAAAACAGAGTGAGCTTCCCAACCTTCCTGGCTTCTGGTCCCAAGAGAATTCTCCCTAGGAGAATTCTGAAAACTTGTAGATAAAAGTACAGGAAAAAGAAAGGGTCTCTCCTTCTCCAATACCCTTGGAATAAAAAATTCTCCTGGGCTGGGGAGAAGAAAGAGGCAATGGAAACATTGGGCATTGCTTCCTATGCACCTGAAACTGTAGACTGACTGAGATGCATAAATGCTCACAATTTTTTGGTGTATGTTTCCCTTCTGTGAGCCCTTCCTGTTTCCCCCACCAGGGATTGATATATTTGTCAGGATTTCAAATTGGATGATGTATCTAAAAGGTCCAAAGGGGGCTGGAGCAGTGGCTCAGTGGTTATGGGACCTCCTGGCATGCTCAAGAATGCGTGTTCAAACCCCAGCACCACATATGCAAGAAGTGTCGGAGCAATGAAAGCCACATGAAAAACTGAATAAAATTGATTCTCTCTCTCTATCTCTCTCTCTCATAATATAGGGGGAGACCCAAAGGAATAGGGCATAAACAATTAAAAGTTTATTTCCCTTACATAAAAATATGAGTAAGACAACCTAGTGCTGGAACGGTGGCATCGTAATTACAGAGGATCCAGATTCTCTGTGTCTCGTTGCTTTGCTGCCTTCGATTTCATCTTTGTGTCAGTTGGTAGGAAGAGGAATGGGAATTCCTTCGTGGTGCCTGACTTAGAAGTTGTACATATTACTTCCACTCATTGGCCAGAACTTGGCTAGCTGCAAGGGAGTCTGGGAAATGCAGTTTGATAATGGAAAGCCATGTGCCCATTGGGTGGGACAAGTTAGCAATCTCCATCAGTTGACCAGCACAGCAACGTATTTCCTATGTGGCCCAGCTTTATCTCTGCATTTCTACTAAGGAGGTTCTGAGTGGGCCTCTGTTATATCCAAGCCTAAAAGCATTTTGTTGACACCTTCAGGGGACAGGTATGAGGTGCACAGGGGGGAAAAAAGCCATTCCCAAGTGTATGAACAAGAAAGGCAAGGAGGGTCAGCATAGCAGGTCCCACTAGCGGTTCTGCACCCACAGAAAATCCAAGGATTGCCTACCCTTTCCTATTCCCTGTCTCCCTAGTTATCTGTGCCCAGACCTGTTACAACTCAAAACACAACTTTCCAACTCTTTTTGGAGTACAAGGTGACAGGGTTTGCATAAAGGACTCTTTTAGGTTGCATCTGGGGTTTCTACTCTTCTAGCCCATGCTTAAATAAAGGATAAAAGTCATGGGTGGTAGATTCAGGTCCTCTAAACTCTGCCTCAGAATCCCCATTGTCTTCATTCACAGTCTGCCATCCACATTCACAGCCTGCATGTCATTGACCTGACCTGGGTCAGTCCTGGCAGAATGTCACAGGTGTTCAAAGCTGGTATCTTTGCCCAACTCTATCAGTAGAGCCAAAATGCATTTGTTCATTGATCCGTTCATTTTTCAAGAAGTACTGATCAAGCTCTTCAATGAGCTGGGCTCTGCCTTGGCATATGGGATCCGTGTTCTCATGGAACTCGTATCTGCTGGGAAGGTTGGCATGACACAAAGAAATACACCATCCACAGACTCAATAAATGCTATGAAGAAAAAGTATAGATAGAGCACACGAATGAGGTCACTGGAATGGGATAGGGTATGCAGAACATTCTAGGCAAAGGCAAAGCCTATCCAAAGGCCCTGAGGCAGAGCTGAGTGTGGCCAATCCCTACAACTGAATGAATCCCTAAGGGTGGCAGCTCCAACAGCAGGGGGAGTGGAGAATGCTGTTTCCGATCCCATCACAGTGACTTCTCCCCAATAGCTCAGACCCCTGCCTTCCTCTTTAGCCTCTTGACTCATTGGTCCACAGCCAGATGTTCTGTCACCTGCCAGAATTTGGTCCCTCGCCCCTCATCCTTTGCCTCAGTTCCTCTTGCTCCTTCAGAACCCGGTATGGTTTGGATGTGAGGTGTCCATGCAGCAATGTTCAGAGGGGCAATGACTAGAGCAGGAGAGCTGTGACCTCATCAGCAGATGAGTCCATTTGGTAGATGGATGATTCATTAATGTGAATGGATTAATGGGTGGCAGCTAAAGGCAGGTAGGGCATGGCTGAGGAAGCAGGTCACTGGGGTGTGTGCCCTTGGGGACTGTATTATGCCTGGTTTCTTACACTCAAGCTTTCTCTGTTCCTAGCTGTCATGAAAGCAGCTTTCTTCCTCACGCCCTTCTGCCATGAGGTTCTGCCTCACATCAGGCCCAGAGTTCTGGAGTCATAGTCCATGGACTGGACCTCTGAAACCACAAGCCAAAATAAACTCTTCCTCCTCTTAGCTGTTCTTGTCAGCTCTGTTGACCACTGGGCGGGGGGTGGGGGGGAAGCCAACTAACACAGTACCCCAGCTTAGACATCTTGCCTGCTAGAGTTGGGCTGGATCTTTTCCTGTTTGCCTCTTCAAATCCATAGCCTTCTTGTGGATTTTGCTGGGAAGGAAGGGAGTGAGGTCAGAGATCTGCCACTCAGTTGACTTTGGCACCTTGGGCAAGTTACTCAACCTCTCTGTGCTGCAGTTTCTTCTTGACATAAAAATGTACCCACCGCATAGTGTAGTTTTTTGTTTCTGTTTTGTTTTTTAAGAGAGAGGGACAGTGAATGAGAGAGAAGAGAATCAATTTAGTTTTTTTAAAAGAAAAATGGACAGTGAGAGAGAGAGAGAAAGAGAGAAGCAATTTTTATTTCGTTTTTAATGTGGCTTTCAGTTCTCTGAGACTTCATTGTGTATGTGGTGCTGAGGTTTGAACCTGTGTCCTTGCGTATGCCAGCCAAGCGCCAGAACTGCTGAGCCACTGCTCCAGCCCCTTATTTTAGTTTTTCATGTGGCCTTTGTTGCTCTGAGACTCTGTTGTGTATGTGGTGCTGGGGTTCCAACTCAGATGCTTGCACATGTAGTGCAAGCACCGTAACCACTGAGCCACCACTCCAGCCCTGCATAGTGTAGTTGTGAAGATAAAGCAAATATATGTGAAATGCCTAGAACTGGACCAGACACATAGTGTTTGTCTTTGCTGTTATCAGTCTTTAGTTCTCTCCTGTTCTAACTGGTTACTAGTCCCTAGGTTAGTCTGGCCCCTTCACCAGAGTTGGGGATCTTGTGGTCAGTGTGCCTGGGCTTCCCAGCACCCAGGCCAGGAGAGACCCTATAGTAACCACCCACAAACTGGGCTTGCTCTGAAAAGAAGGAATTTCTGTCCACCAACCCACACAGTAATGAACATGGACTCTGGCCTTTTCTCCCAGCTGGGGGCAAGGGATGATTTGTCACTGCTGTGGAACTTCTTGGGAACTCTCTGCCTCCAACTTCTACACTGCACCCCAGCCTTCTTCCAGTTTCCAGTAGGGCAGATCCTATTAGCCCCAGAAGAGAACAGCAAGCAGGACTGGAGATGGGGGCTGCAGTGGGTAGGTCAGGCCATGGCCCTGTGAGCATCTGTGGTCGAGGGCTCTTCACATTCAGAGAGACCCAACTAGCCCAGCAGGAAGTGGTCAAGGAGAAAAGGGCCCCATGATCCAAGAAACAGAGGTGCGAGGTGCAGAGTGCCATACCCAGGGGAGATGGGAAGGGTCCTCATGCTGATGGGGGACCTGGGGAGGTGCAGAGACTCTAGGTGTCCCAGAAGACCGGGGAATATTGCTAATGCAGCTGACTGATGGCAACTACTGCTCCTAATGACCTTTGCTCCTGAGTGCCCTATCCAGTGCTTGACCCTTCTGTGGGACCCTTCTGTGAGAGCCATGCTGAGAGTGACCACAGCACATGCCATGGTGTTCCAGTGCCAAGGGTGCCCATAACCGTGCCCCTCCTCAGTTATCCTAGCCCTCTGCATTCTCAGTGTCTCAGATGGGATCCATGGGCAGTCAGTTTGTGTTTTCTTGGCTGAAGAAGGAATGAACCCACATGGAAGTTTGGGACAGAGGGATCAGACAGAACTGGGTTCCAATCTTCTGTTCACCTACAAGCTGTGTGGCCTTGAGCAAGTTACTTAGCTTCTTTGGGCCTCAGAGTTAGTGAAATGGGGTGCCCTAGTGCCTGCCTCCCTGGGTTGTCATGTTCAATGAGCCACTGTATTTGAAGATGGCACTGTCACAGGTACCTATATAAAGTCTCAATAAACCAGTAAGAACTTTCTCCAAGTTTCTGCACATCCCTGAGTCTGAGCGTGGGTCCACTACCCCTTCAGGACTCCACCTCCTTGGCATCTCCCAGGTCCCATGTCATTCCCAAACTGCTCAAGCAGTTCCATTTTCACCAAAAGGATTCTGGAGGGCACCTTTTCTGTCCAGCCCTCTCCCTGGGGGCTCTTGCCTCCCCGCCCCACTATTCTCCATCTCATCTTTCTCTCATCCAGTCCCATAGGATATCCCAGGGCACAAGCCTTGAAAAAGCCCCACCAAGTGAGGGAAGAGCGTCTGAGGCCTGGGCGCCCATACCCAAGGACCTGCCTGCTTCCTGGAGAAGGGTCCCAGGACCTCCTATTTTCCCAGCCAGGAGGCCTGCTGGTTCCCACATTACCACATGAATGGGGCACAAGCCCCCCATCCACTCAAGCAAACAATTTGGCTAGCAAATTGACATAATTATGAGAGACAGAGAGAGAAGAAAGCCACCCTCCCACCCCCATGGCCCCCCAGAGGGCGGCTCCTGTGGAGTTCCTCCCGGGCTTTGTGGGCTGGGGCGCTCAGGGCTGATTAGAAACCTTGTGGCCTTTTCAAGAGCCCTAAGTGATTGGTCCCCTTAATCTGATTACAATTTGCAAAGCCCCTCCAGTTGCCTCTGAAGGGCTGCTCTCAAGCACCCCGCTCGCTCTGTCAGCCCTTGAGTGCACACACATAGACACACACACACACACACAGCACCCACTTGGGCCTGCTGGGTGTGGGGGTGTGTGTGTCACTTTCTCACCGTATCCCATTCTCTCAGTCAGGGATCTTGGAGTCATCTCAGTTGCTATTCTCAGGTCCCAGTCCCTGTGCCTCACATACACAGAGGGAGTGACACTGCCCTAACATACTGGGTTGTCCATCTCAGGGTATCTCGCTAGATACAATGCCCAGACCAGGGGAATCTGTGTGCGCACACACTCCAGTGAGCACACCTGCCTATCACCCGTCCCTCCCAGAATGGCTGCCACTGACATCCAGCACCAGACTGCCCAGTCCCCTCAAGGGCTCTCTCTCCACAGCAGCTGTGTTTCTGGGGCTTCTTGGGCAGCAGCTCCCAGGGGATTAGGCCCAGCAGGCAGCCGGGACTCAGGCAGGCACAAGCTGCTGGGCCAGCCGGGCCACCGCCCCCCCCCCCTTGGGAACTCCGCTGCAAGGGACTGCAGTCAATGGCCTCAGCCCTCCACATCCAATTTGGAGCTCTTAATCCCTGCAGCCAAGCCACAATGGCTCCTTTTCCCATACTTGCTCCTGGCTCTCAGCAGCCCCAGTCTGGCCTCCAACCCCGAATGGAGCACTCCCTGGGCAGCAGCTCAGGGTGGGGGTGAGGGCTGGGAGACAAGGCTGGGGCCAAAGCAGAAAAGGACAGAAGAGTGGACTCAGCCATTGTAGCTAAGCACTCCCTCCCCTGAACATGCAGAAGGGGAAGAGGAACATGTGTGGGTCCTCCAGAGTGACCGCCAGCCTCCTGCACGCCCTATTTTGTCATCCCAGCCCACAGTCCTGGGAAGGATATTCTCCACTTAGGAATTCATCCTTTTATCAGACCATCTTACAGACCTTCACGTCTACACCTCAGGCTGGGGATCGGAGCCAGGGACCAGGGAACATGGAGCCCAGTTTTTAGGTATTGGAATTAGAGGGATTCCGGCCCAAGTCTCACCCCAGCACCACCTTCAACAGCACTTGTGACCTTGGATAGGATGTTATTCTCTCTGGGCCTCAGTTTCCCCAGCTTCAAGCAGAGAAGGCTACCGCTTTTCTCTCTTAGGGTGCTGGGAGGTTGAATGATGGAGGGCAGTGCACAGTGCCCAGCACACAGTGGGTGCTCAATGCATTCTGCTGTCAACTGCACTGAGTCAGGAACAGGAGGGGAGCTGAGCACAGCCATCAAACAGACCCAAGATGGCACCAGGTTGGGGGTAAACCCCTGTAACCCTGGTGGAGAGCAATTCCAGGCTCCGCAGGGCTCGCTCAGGACCTTCGCAGTGGGTTTTTCCTGGACAAGCCCCCAGCTGCCAGATCTCAAGACCGCATGCCTGCTCACGTGACCCGGCAGGTTGGGGAACCAGGGCCCTCGGCCCACGTCTCTCCCAGGAAGTGGCCCGGCACGGGCTGCTAGAGCAACCTGGACGCGGTCCCAGCCCAAGAGACCGCCCTATCCCCCGTCCTCGGCGCCCTCCTGGGCAGCCCCCAGGACGGGTCACGTGATCAGGGAGGGCCTCACCCAGCGCCCTCCGAGCCTGGCCGGCGGCTGGGGCAGACCCAGGTCCGGGACGGTCTGCTCTGCAGCGCGCCCCTCCCTGGCTTGCGCGGCGCGCCGGGCGGGCGGGCGGCCCGGATCCGCTGGAATCAAAGCCGCCGCGCCCCGCCCCGCCCCGCCACGCCGCACCCCTGCCGAGCCGCCGCGCACCTCCTCCTTTGTCACAATGTTTTTCAATCCGGTGAAGCAAACTGTCCAATTAGAGCCGGGGCCTCCGGCTTCCATCTTTGCCGACGTTTAATTAACATGCTGCTCTTGGCAGCTGCTGACAAGTTCCAGAAACAGGTTGTAAAGGGTTTTTGTCTTTACCCAGCATGGAAAATGAGGGGTGTTACATCGCGGGAACATGAATAGGTTGCGTTTCAGCTCCCTCCTCTCCCTCCCCCTGCTCTAAGAGGAATGAAGCACGGAGTGTGTGTGTGTGTGTGTGTGTGTGTGTGACAATTGCGAGGGGGGCGGGGAGGGCGGGGTTGGAGGCAGGCGACAGTCCCTCCCTCTCCCTTACCCCTTCTTCCCAGGGGCCTTTGCTCCTCAGAAGATCTGGATTCTGTATCTTATTCTCCAGCCTGTGCACTTTTGCCTCAGCTCTCTGCTAGCCATACCCAACCTCACCAAGTTGATTCCTGCCCGTGGACCTTGCCACGCTGTCCCTTTGCCATCATTCTGGTAGACTCCTATTCAGCCTCCAAAACCTTGTTCAGGTGGTCCAGCTTCTGAAAGCCACCTGGTCCATATTGGCTCTCCAGCCACACCTGTCAGAGTTCAGGGTGGACACTGTGTCAGGTCTGCGCCCCACTAGACCGTGATCTTCCTGAGGACAGAAACTGTCTGTTACTCTGAACTGGATGCTAGCAGGCCTGGGGCACCTAAACTCCTGAAACCTTCCTCCTTGACAGAAAGGAGGAAAGGACTGAAAGCAGAGGAAATGAGCCCAAAGAGTCTTCCCTTACTATTGCCCCATCAATGGTGGAGTGCCCAGAGCAGGCCCATGGAGGGCATAGCAGGGTTGGGGTCTTTCTCAAGGGTGAACTTCTGGAATAGTTGAGATGAGGGAAGAGCCTTAGAGGAGAGACCCCATCCCAGAGCTGAGCCCTGCCTGTCCTCTTCAGTTGGGATGGATTCTTTGCAGCGTGGGTGAACTGGGGGCAAGAGCCAGGTTAGGCAGGAGGCCAGTTCTCTTGGGTCAATTTCTCCTTCAAAATGGCCCCATTGGAACATCCATGCCTATTCTAAAAATGACATCAAGAATATTTATTCATGGAAGCTACCACCTACATGGCACAGAGGTGTGGGGGATCCAGGGAGCTTGGGAGGTATTGGTTGAGGGGCAGGCAGGATGTTGAAGAGCCACCAATAAATGGTGGCTGGCAGCCAAATTGCCTCCTCAAGGGTTCAGGTCCACTCTGGGCCTGCTTTTCTCAGGAAGTGGTCACTAAGACCCCAGGCAGGGGCAGACCTTCTTCAGCAGTACTTTGGCTTGGATGCCCACTCTGTCTGCAGCTCCTCCTTCTCCTTTCTCAGGCATGGCCCCAGGGATGAAGCCAAGGGCCAGAGGAGGGGTCTTTGGGCCAGGACAGCAGGCAGGATGCTGCTGGCTTGCTCTTGAGTCCCCAGTTAGGTCAGCCCCAGCGCCTTCCAGAGCCCCCTGACAGTCTGTGGAGCCTGCAGGGAGAAAACCAAGAGCAGCTGGTCACTGCCAGTCCTGCTGTAGCCTCTAGGCACATTTTCTTCTCTGGAGAGGATGTACATTAGAAGCAACTGGTCACAGATTTACTTTTCTTGTTTCTAAGGTAGTTTTGTGGGGTTTTTAAATTTTTGGTTTTGTTTTTAGGCAGAGTCTTGCTATGTTGCCCCAGCTGGTCTCAAACTTGAGGGCTCAAGAGATCCTCCTGCCTCAGCCTCCAGGGTAGCTCGGATTACAAGTGAGTGACACCACACCCTGCTACGAGGTTATCTTGTCCCTAGAAGCAAAGCATCCTCTCCTTCCATGTCACTCAGCCTTTTGCCCCAGTACCAGATATGTCCAAGCTCTGGTCACCAAGAAGGTCAAACACCTATAAGAAGAATAACAATGACCAGGAAAACCCCCCTGTTCCTCTACGGGCCAACTGTGTGGCCTTGAAGATCCTGAACCTCTCTGAGCCTTGGTCTCCTTTTCTATTAAAAAGAATTACTCTGCTTCATGGAATTCTCCAGATGGCTAGATGTGTGAGCCCCGGAGAAGCGCTGCTGTGTCCCACAGAAGAGGCAAGGAAACATCATTAGATAAAAAGAAGGTAGGAGGGAGGATCTTGCCTGTAGTTGACCAATTGAATAGAATCTGACCTGTGAGCTCCATTTAAAAAAAATTTTTTTTAAAGAGAGAATTTTATTTAGTTTTTCATCTGGTCTTCAATACTCTGACACTTAGTTGTGTATGTGGTGCTAGGGTTTGAACCTGGGTCTTTGTACATGCCAGGCAAGTGCCATAACCACTGAGCCACCATTCCAGCCCCCCCATTTTTAAAAAATTTGAGACAGGGTCTCACTAAGTTTCTGAGCCTGGCCTCCAACTTGTAATCCACCTGCTTCATCTTCCTGAGTTACTGGGATTACAGGTGTGCACAACACCTGCCCAGCTTCAGCTTTGCTTCTATTTTTTTTAACCAGGGATTAAACCCAAGGGCATATAACCACTGAGCCACATCCCCAGTCCTTTTTCTTTTTTTAATTTTGAGACAGGGTCTTGCTAAATTGTTCAGGGCCTCACCAAGTTGCTTAGGCTGTCTTTGAACTTATGATCCTCCTGCCTCAGTCGCCCAAATTGCTGGGATTACAGGCTTGTGCCACCACACCTGGCTCACCTGCACTTCTAAAGAGGAGGAAATTGAGGTTTGGTCAAAGTGATGTGGCTAGAAAGCAGAGTCATAAACTGAGATTCCTTCCATATTCTCCAGTGCAGCCTGCCCACTCCACCTCAAGCAGGAGGGGTGAAAGCTCACATCCTTCTCTCTCGCTCGCTCTCTTGCTCTTTTTCAGTACTGGAGATTGAACCCAGGACCACTGAACTACATCCCCAGCCCTTTTTATTTTGAGACAAGGTCTCGAGTTGCTGAGTCTGGCCTTGAACTTGTGATCCTCCAGCCTCCACAGTGGCTGGGATCACTGGCAAGCGCCTCTGCTCCCAGCCCACCTCATTTAGTCACACTTGCCTTTTGCCCCTTTGCTATTGGTGTCTGATTCTGAGAGCTGTGCCCCGACTGGGAAAGCCAGTCCAGCATCTCCCATGACAAACAGAATTCATGCTCACCTGCTTCTCCCCTGCCTTGGGAGCTTAGGGTACCAAGGATGGTGAAGGTACCAAGGGTGTCAAGGGTACTGAGTGTGCCAAGGGCACTGTGGGTGACGAGGGTACTGAAGGCACTGACGGTACTGAGAGTGCAGGGGGCTTGAGGGTGGGGTCTTCAGGGACGTAGACAGTGCTCTTCTCTTCATGTATCTGTGGAAAGAGGAGACAACTCGGTGGGACCTCTCTCGGGCTGGGCAGGCGGTCTGCCTGGGAGGAGAAACTCAAACGACTGGGTAAACCAGGAGCTGCAAATGGTGGGTGCCGAGCGCCACCGTGTGGCCAGTATGAAGATCGCATGCCACTTTGTAACCTGCCCCTATTTCATGTTAGGCTCAGTCCAAGCGCAAGATTGGGTCCTTGCTCCACAAAAAAACAATGGCTAAGCAACTCAAGTGACACACACAGCGATATAAGAGTTTTAGTGGGCACTGCAGTTATTATCTAGGCTGGGGGATTCTGGGAGGTTGTGCTAAACCCATTTTTGAAAGATGAGGAGTCAGCCAGCTTCCCACAGGGCCAAAGAGGGATGGTACAGAAGAGATGCGAGATGGAGTAGGAGTGGGGCAGATCAGGCCACCTTGGCCTCAAAGACTGCCTCTCTGTGATCCTGGGGAACATTCGTCTCACCTCCATCCATTGGGAAGCCACTTTCCCTCCCAAGTAAACCGCCCAGGGGGCCTCAAGGATTGGCTGATGGCTTTTGTTTCTATTGATATGAGATTTTCCTACTCCCAACCAAGGACTGCTGAAGGTATATAGCTGAGAGAAGGTGTGAACTTGGGATAAATTATAAAGATCAAAACAAAGTATGTATGGAAACCGGTAACACTTCTGGTTTATTTCATTAGCATGCAACCCATGTGGTTTCTAATTTGTTCTGACTTTAACGACAGGTTGAAAATAAGTGTGCTGAGAAAAACGTATGAAAATGTAATAACAGCAACTCTTATACTGGAGAATAAAGGGACAGAGCAGAATATAAAGCTGAGTGGATAATATGATCTCAATTGTGTAAGAAAATTACACACAGAGGAAAAAAGAATAAAAAGATATGCATCAAAAAACATTAGCAGTGGTTTGTTTTTGCTTTTATTTTTTTGGTACTGGGGATTAAACCCAGAGGGGATTTACCACTGAGTTACATCCCCACCCATTTTATTTATTTCTTTATTTTTTTGAGATACAGGCTTGCTAAATTGCTGAGGCTGGCCTGGGACTTGTAATCCTAATCCCTCGGCCTCCAAAATTGCTGAAATTACAGGCGTGCACCACCACGCCTGGCTCCAGATATTCTTTAATGAGTTTCCTAGTCTTTTGATAATTGAAAAACAATTAAAAAGTTAATTCAAAAGACTTATTAGTTGTACATACAAAATTATATGAATTGTATAAATTATATTTAAATTATATATGAATTATAGTGGATATTAGTTAAAATTACACTGAAAACTTCTGGTATGGTTTTACAAACACAGAGCCAAATGAAAAGCAGTGATGTCCCTCATCCCAGAGTGCAAAGACACAGGGCCTCACCCTGGTCATGTGGGGGGTGCCAGAGGCAAGAGGGGCCCTCTCAACCCCCAGGTGAGCTATGGCAATAACGATTCATGGGGAGAGAGGTCTACCTGAAGCCATAGAAAGCCCAAATTGTTTTCTAAAGAAACCACCATTTCAGCCTATAAAGCAATGTGCTGACATACTTTCTTTTCTGAAAGCACTGGGATGTTGGAATTCAGTTTCTGTACCAGCATCACTTGGGGACATGTTCACATGTGGAGTCCTGGTCCTGATGAATAGACTCCCTGGGCAGGTGCATTTTTACCTGGGGACACTGCAGTTTTACAAGGTCTCCAGGTGGTTCTAATAGAGACTGAAATTGGGCACTGCACTTTGATTCTTAATCCAGGATGGATAGTAGAATCTCCTGGCAAGCTTTTAACACAGTCTCGTGTCCAGGCCCTGCTGCAGACCAATTAAACCCAAGTCTCTGGGCTAAGGCCTGACATTGGAATGCTTTGAAAAAGCACTTGTCTAATGCAGGGTTCTCAGGTGTGGTTTTTTGGTTTGTTTTGGTGTCCCCCCACCTCCCCAGTAATGGGGATGGAACTAAAGGTCTTACACATGCTAGCCAGTGCTCTGCTACCCAGCTACATCCCCATCAGGCATTTTTCCTGTCCGAGTCACTTGGAGAGCTTGTTTTAGATTCAGGAGGTCTGGGTACGATGTGAGAAGTTGCATTTTTAACAAGTTCCTGGAGATGCTGCTACTGGGGAGGGGGCAGGGCACACCTCAGGAGTCTCTGCCAGAATGCTGCTAACTGGGCATCCTCCAGCCGCAGGGCTGACTACAGGCTGCTTCTGCAACCCTTCAGGGTGTGCAGAGAGAGAGGTACCTGATCCCTTCCAAGGCCTGGGGTTCAGAAGGAAGGGAAGAGAAGAGTCTCCAACCTACAAGAGAGGTGGTCTCCCAGATAAAGGAGGAGGATGGCACAGGTTGTGTGCCCCAGCCCAGAGGAAGCAGGGAAGCAGGGGTGCAGCTGCCCCACACCCTGTAGGGGGACAAGTTTGTAGGACTCACCTTCCAGTAGATGGCATCCTCAAAGCAGCTGTCATCGTCAGCTTGTCCCCAGAATGGTAATCTCAAAATGAGTCCTAAAGAAAGTTGGAGGTCACAGGAGTTCAGGAAGCATTTTCTACCCACATCAGCCCTTGCCCTCAGTTGAAACCCACGTCTCCCCAGTCCCAGTCCGACAGCTGCAAGTACAGAGATGAGGGACTCCTGGGAGCTCCTAGTTCACCCCTGTGACATGCTCTTGGGTCCCCCACTCAGATAGCCCCACTTTCTCTGGCCCAGCCACTCACTTACCCACGATGGTGCCGCCCCCAAAGGCCATGGCCAAGGTTAGGAGGAGGCCAAATCCCTGGAACTTGCCCTGTGTTTTTGTGTTCCAGTCCTTTAAAACTTTATAGCCAAAGTAACTGAATGCCCTGGGGTGAAAAGTGGGGTGGAGGTCAGAGGTCCCCAAAGAGGCCGAGTAACCACTTGCTGCCACCCCACAAATGTGCATGGATAACAAGTCTTGAGACACCTCAGCCTTCCCATCTACAAAATGGGAGCACTGGGCAAATCAGTTGTCTCTCTGAGACTCAGAGGGAATGTGTTTGGGGAGAGGCCCACAGCACAATGGGCAGAGTGGGAAGGAAGGGGGAGAAGATGCAATATTGGATGGACCTCAGAGGGCCAGCAGGAAGGAGGGAGCCCCATCTCCCAGCACCTCCTCTACATTTACCTTGGCTGTCCATATATATCAGGCGTGGCATAGACTGATGTCACAGCACCCACGATGCCACCTATGATTCCAGGGATGCCATGCAGGTTGTGAATGCCACACGTGTCCTGGATCCGCAGCCGGGTCTCCAGGAATGGCTGAGGGGGGAGGTGGTGCTGCTCAGCAAGGAGGGTGCAGCAGGGGTGTGGGGAGGCCAGGATTCTGGTGGGCCTAGAATGCACAGGGACCTGCCCAGGATTCTCCAGCCCTCAGGCCCTCCCCAGAGACCTCCCCTACTGACAGGAAAACAAAGACCCAGCATGCTTTCAGCACCAGCCCCTGCCTGGGGCCCTCACCATCAGGAACGCAAAACCCAGGGTGGAGAAGACACCGCAGATGAAACCAACGATGAGGGCACCATAGGGCGTGAGCATCATCTCGGCCGCGGTGCCCACACCTACCCCTCCTGCGAGCGTGGCGTTCTGGATGTGCACCTGGGAAGGGCAGAGAAGGCAGAGGCTCAGGCTTCTCCCTGGAGCACTGGTGTGCGCTTCCATGCTGGGCGAGGGTGGTATCCAGACCCTGCCTGCGAGCCAGGGATGGCCTAGTCTACCTCAGCAAACCCGAGCTTGGTTTAGCTACCTACCCCAGTGTGCTCTGCAAGCATGCCACCCAATTCAGCAGGCCTGAGCACGTTAGGTGTCCTGTGTGCTGCTGGACATACCCGTGGGCCCTGTCTGTGCACCTGAATGCTCCCTTTAGGTCTGTACCATGTCCACCTGTGTGCCTGGGGGACCTACAGGACCCACTCCACCTGCTGATGCTGTCAGTCTGCACCAGGGGGTCTGCTGCTGGCTGTGGAGCCTGGTTCATTGCATGTCCGCAGCAAGCCTGGGAGGTGGGCATGCAGGTGAAGAGAATGCCGTGCAGCCAGGTTACATGACTTATGTGAGAGCACAGAGCCTCCAAGAGGCGGAAAGATCAGCCTATTCCTTGAGCCTGTTCGGTGTCCCTCCCCATGCATGGGCTTGGGCGCACACAGGTGCATTCCCTCTGTGCCCAAGGGCCCACCTCCATTGCAGTGCATCTAGGGACTGTGGCAGGGACCCCATAACAGTGCCTCGGCACCCATATGCATGTCAAGAAGTGCACAACCTGATGGACAGTTGACATCTTCACTTTTGTTTTTATAGAAGAATCTGCCACCATTCTTGAGATTTGTCCCTCCCACCCCAAAATAGCTATCCCAGTGGTGTGATATGAGGGCTCTGGATGCAGCTCACTGGCAGAGAATTTGCCTAGCATGAGCAAGGCCTTGGGCTCAGTCCCCAGCACCATACAGTCAAAGCAAAACAACAGCAACAATAAAAAACAATGGTGTAAATTTGAAGTAACACAGAATCTGTGGGGACCTTAGCTATAGGGTGGGAGAGGGAGGGAGGAAAGGGAGGGAAAGGGGGCCACCGATACCCTAGGGTACACTTGATTCCCATAAGAAGCCTAAATAGGCAGGCATATAAAATCTAGCAATTTCTTTTCTTTATTTTTTTTTTTAAGAGAGAGGGACAGTGAAAGAAAGAATCAGTTTTATTTAGTTTTTCATGTGGTTTTTGTTGCTCTGAGACTTCATTGTGAACATGGTGCTGGGGTTGGAACTTGCATACTTGCACATGCCCATGCACAGGGACGTGTGTTTGAACTCCAGCACCATGTACACAACAAAGTCTCAGAGCAACGAAGGCCACATGAAAAAGTAAATAAAACTGCTTCTCTCTTTCCCTCACTGTCCCTTTCTCTCTTTAAAAAAATACATGTATATGGTCATTTATAGCTGTAACAAGGGGGAATTGCAGAGGAGACATGAGATCATGAAGTGGGCAAAGTGGGGAGATCTTGCAAAGTTTTTTAAGCTACTCTGTCATTATGTGTGCATGTATGAATGTGAAGCAACAAATCCCTTCGTTATGCAAGACAATGTTGAACCAAAACAAGCAAACAAAAAACAATGGTGTGTGCCAGGCATGGTGGTGCACACCTGTAATCCTGAAGACTTGGGAGGCTGAGGCAGGAGGATCACAAGTTCGAGGCCACCCTGGGCAACCTAGCAAGACCTTGTCTCAAAATAAAAAATAAAAAGGGCTGGGGGTATAGCTCAGTGGTAGAGCACCCCTGGGTTCAATCCCCAGTACAATATATAAAACCCACACCAAAGGACACTGTGCAACACTGTATCCACCCTCTACACTTCCTCAATGAACTGAACAAAGGGAT
Organism: Aplodontia rufa; assembly: GCA_004027875.1. Taxonomy (NCBI): domain Eukaryota; kingdom Metazoa; phylum Chordata; class Mammalia; order Rodentia; family Aplodontiidae; genus Aplodontia; species Aplodontia rufa. Next base: position 27,754 of record PVKS010005373.1, on the reverse strand, counting down.
TGCTCCTCCAGGTGTGTGGGTAGGGCTGCGGTTGGTATCTGGAGGAGAGGGTGCTTGGCAGCGCATGGTGGCAGTCAACACCCCAGACTGTGGGGACAAGGAGGAGGAGCAGAAAGAACAAGCTTGTCTCGAGCAGCTCACATAACAAAACCTCAAGGATCTGGTCCTGGGTTCTACCGAAACTTAGCTATGTGTTCAGGACAAATCATTCCTCCCTGAGTCTCAGTTTCTTCATCTGCAAGATGGGTGGGCTAATCAAGGTGCTGCCTGCTTCTGGTGGTGCCCACCAGGCACAACAGGCAGGCAGAGCTGCCCTACCCCCTACAGAAAGGACAAGGCCCCCACTGCTTACCATGTCCAGCTTGCCCTTCTTATTCAGGGCACTGGACACTGCCACTGAGGTGAGCACGCTGGCCGCCAAGGAGCAGTAGGTGTTGAGGGCCGCTCGGTGCTGGGCATCCCCATGGTAGGACAAGGCTGAGTTGAAGCTGGGCCAGTACATCCACAGGAAGAGGGTGCCTGGGTGGAACCACACAGGGACAGTGGCCCGACAGGAGAGGTGTTATGTGGGGCCCCACTGAGCTCAAGCAGGGACCTTGCCCTTTGGTGCTAGAGATGCCAAGTGACCACATGCCCCAGCGGTTCTCCACCTCTATAACTCTGCTCAGGCCAGGGGGTCTTCCTGGAAGGCCCTCCCTGCCTTACTCACCTGCCACTGCCAGTCAGCCTTCCACGCCGCACAGGAAGTCTACCCTAGCCCCACTAACTTGACTAAGTGCCCCCATTCATTCCCACTGTACCATGAGGGAGAATCCTTTCTCCACCATAGGGAGATTATCTGTGACTCTGCCATCTCACACGACACTCTGAGGAGGAGCTCCTGGAGGGCAGGGCTGGGTTCTAAGATACCAGGGTAGGCCTGGTCACCTGTGTTCTCTGGAATGAATGGACATGCCCTAGCCCAGGGATGGAGTGACCTGTTTCTGGTCACCACTGTGTCTGTCTTGGTGCATTCTAGGGAAAACTGCAGGATGAGTCACTGGCTTCTTTCAGAAGAGAGACAGACTTCTGGAGTCCTAGGATTGTCTACAGGCAACCTGCCTCTCCTTTCCCCCAGAGACTGCAGTGGGGATCAGGCGTGATCGTGGCGGCCTCACCAATCATGGAAAAGAGGTCCGAGGTGTACACAGAACTCTGCCTGTGCTTGCTCTGCTGGAGGTTGCGTCGGTAGAGGATCCAGGTCACTGTGAGTCCAAAGTAGGCACCGAAGGTGTGGATGGTCATGGAGCCCCCTGCATCCTTCACCTGGAGTGCAAGGAACCTGTCAGCATCCGGCGCCTCTCTCCTCAGCATGTCCCAGCCATGCACACCTGCACGCACACACACGCACACTTTCAGCTGCCTCAACTCCCCAGGCTGCAGGGCCTGGGTAGGAACCCCTGAACCCAGCCTGTAAGTCTGTAAGCAAAATGCCAGGAATGTCCTTACCCAACAAATGGGATTGCCCCAGACGGGGAAACCCCCACTTGGGGAAGGGCTTAATTAGCCACACAGTTGGTAGAAAGAGAGTTAGAACCCAGAGTAACACACTATATGTTTCATTTTACACACCTACCCCCCCACCCCACACCAGATTGCCATTACCCACCCCTGCACCCTGTCAGTCCTCGGTCTCCATTTGCCCAGCCAACCTCCCACCTCCTGCCCCTCCCCGTCCCCTCCTCATCGGTCCCTTCCTGCAATACACCACTTTGTACTTCTGGCTTGACTTCTTCTCAAGTTCCTCATTTGCAAAGTGGGACATTGTCAGAATTAAACTTGTGATTGACACCTGGCCGGGGCCTGGCAATCAACAGATGCCCCTTCCCTCTCTTCAGCCTCCTCTTCCTGCCCACTCCGAACCAGGCTCAGAGGAACAGACCAGACCTACTCTTCCACTGGAATGCGTCCCCCAAGTTCCTGTGTTGGAAACCTCATCCCCAGTGCAGAGGGGACCTTTAAGCGGTGATTAGATCATGAAGGCTCTGCCTGCAGGAGTGGACTAATGTTGTTATTGCAGGTGTGGGCTCCTTATCTCAAGAGCAGGTTTATTAAAAAAGTGAGTTGGGCCCTCTTTTTCTTTCCCATTCTTAGCCTCTCTTTTGCTTTTTTCTGCCTTCTGTCCCCTTAGTTGTTGGTGGGAAAAAATAAACCCTCTAGCTTCTTTTGCTCTTAGTTTATTTAAAAATCACTAATTTTGGAGGTCACAGAGCTGGATCAATACATTATTAGTCTCCCCCTAGCTTCACTGTAGATAATACCTCTGAGGTGTGGATTATGCTGGTAACAGTTGCCTAGTTACTTTTCAAGGACTTGAAGGCCACTTTGCTGAAAACACTGACTCTTCCCTTGGGCATGCAGATGCCCCACGGGTGCCTGGAGTGGGATGAGAAAGCCAGGCATCCCTGCCTTCCGACTGTGTCTGTCTCCTTTGCTGCCTGAACTTTTGGGTCACATTCTCCTCAGCTTTGCATGGAGACATGTGAATCATTGAGAAATGTTGTATCCGGAACTACAATACAGAGTTAACTTGACCTCCCCTTGCCTGGTCTCTCTCCTCCCCTTTCAAGGTTAAAGACACCAAGACCAGAAACACTAGAGACAGGGGGCAAAAGAGGTGGCAACTGAGTTCCTGGAAGATCCCCACCTACTCCCAGAAAAGACACGAAAATCCCTCTACTTTAGTAGCCTCTCTCTCTCCCTCATCATTCCTACCCTGTGTCTATAACCCCTTCAGCCCCTGGAGTGGAGAAGCTGATTTGTGAGCAAAGCTCCCTCCAAGCCTTTCTTTCTCCTAAACATCTGTGTCTTGGTCCCTGGTTTTTCTAAGACACACACCTTCTGACCTGGGTTTGGCAACACCGTTACAAAGCAAGAAGGCTCTTGCCAGGTGCCAGCCCCTTAACCTTGGACTGACTGCCCCCAGGGGTGAGAAGGACTTTTCTGTTCATTATGAATTAATCAGTCTCTAATATTTTGTGATAGCTGCAGAAGATACACTAAGACAGATGGGAAAACCTAGCCAGAGAAGTCAGCGTGTCATCCAAAGTCACAGGGCTGGGTTTCTCGGCTCCCAGCTTCCTGGGTGCCTTTGCTAGCTATGTGTCCTTATGCGTCAGCAATGAGATTTGGATTTAAATTTATCTCAAAGAGATGCTGAGGGCTGGAGCAGTGGCTCGGTGGTTACAGCGCTTGCCTGGTATGTGCAAGGATGCGGGTTCAAACCCCAGCACCACGTACACAATGGAGTGTTGGGGCAAGGAAAGCCACATGAGAAACTAAATAAAATTGATGAGAGAGAGAGAGAGAGAGAGAGAGAGAGGCTGGAAGAGGGTTATGCACTAAGAATTGCTGCAGCACACTGGGAAATATTTTTCAGTGTTTCAGCTTTCCCTATCTCTTAATTAAGCCCCCAAATGCTATCTTCCCAGCCTGCTTCTCAGAGATTGGCCCCACAGTCTGCCCCTCATCTAGCCTAACTTCTTTCTCCCCCACCCTGGTCCGTCTCCTAGGTCCACGTATTCTCTTGAAACATGTCTTTCATTTCAGTGTACTAACCCAGTCACAGTCCCGTTTTCTTCTACCAGAATGACAGGACAGCCTCTTAACTGAGCACCCTTGCTCCCTTGTTCTTGTCACCACAGCCAAAGTGACATTTCCATTATATGGGTCTGCCTGTGCCATTCCCCCGCTTAGAATCCTTCATAGCTCCCCACTGCCCTCATGACTCCTTGGCACAGTCTTCAGGGGTCTTCATGATCCATGCTCTTCCCCTCACCTCTGTTCCCCCTACAAACTCCCCTCTCAGCAAGGCTGAGCCACCAGAGGGTCTGCCCCAGACCTTCACATGTATTGATCCCTTTGCCCCAGATGCGCATGCTCACTCTGGCTTCTCACAGTCCAGGAAGCCTCCCTGACCTGCCAGCCTGGTTCAGGCGCCCCCTATCAGACCACCTTGAGTTGACTCACAGGGTATGGTCACTTCCTGGGCCCTCCTCTGGCTGTGAGCTCCTGGGGTCCTGGTGCCAGCTGCATCCCAGAGCCTGAGCACTGCCTGACAGGCTGGCAGACTCTGGAGGCCATTCACTGCCCAAAGGCTTGTTGAGCACCTATTGGCACTGGCTAGGGACTAGGGATAGAGGTGGTCCAGGCAGATAAGGTTCCCTGCCCTTGTCAGAGCAGGTTAAGTGCTATATGAGAGACAGTGCCTGTGAGGGGATGATGGGGAGCAACATTGTGTATGGGAGTCTTACAGGGCCTCTTGGAAGAGGGGACATTCAACCTGAGACCTCGATAAAGAGTAGGACTAAGGATGGGAACAGCAAGTGTAAAGGCCTCAGGAGGCACCAGCCTGGTGTGTCTGAGGAGCAGGCAGAAGACCACAGCCAAAGCACAGAAGATGGGGAAGGATTAGACTATAATCTTGGGGAGAGAGATCAGAAGCTTAAGAGAAAAGGGCTGGGGGTCAGTACACATAGGACCTTAGAACAAGTTACTTTTTTTTCTGGATGCTGGGAATTGAACCTAGGGGCAATTAACCACTGAGCCACATTCCCAGCCCTTTTTATTTTTCATTTGTTGAGACAGGAACTCACTAAGTTGCTTAGGGCTTCGCTAAATTGCTGAGGCTGGCACCATCATGCCCAGTGACAAAGTCCAAGTGAAGTAAAAACCACTGCTAGGTTTTTCTTAGGGGGATGGTCCTATATGCATTATTAAAGGCCATTCTGGCTGCTGGTGGAGATTGACCTAACAGGATGAGTAGAGAAGGGATCTTCTTCCACCCAAAGGCATCAAGGACGTTTCTGGCAGTCAGCGGTCCACGGTGCCCCTTGATCTGGGCCATGGAGTTGGCCGATGCCAGAGGGCAGCCTTCTTGCCACAGTCCATGTGAGTGGCAAGTTGTACAGTGCTTGGTTGTGCAGTACACAATCTATGCACCTATATACGGGCACTCCCCTGGATCCTTCCAGCCAGATTTGTCCCCTCAGGACACTGGGTCCTTTTCTTGGCAGAACAATCTAGTGTTTGTGCAGCAGCATCCTCTTACTTCCATCCGATGGAAGAGAAAGGAGGGGAAAACCCCAACATTCAGAGAACACCTGCTCTGCCCAGGTGCTGGGCTAATGTACTAGGTAGACCATCACGTCTGCCCAGTACCCACCATTACTCCTACTTTAGTGAAAAGCAAAGTGAGGTTCAGGAGGTGAAATGACTTGCCAAGTTGGCGTGTTTCCCAGCCATCTCCTTCTCTATCCCCACCAGTGTCCCCTCCACCCCGTCCCCAGACATGAACACTACTCACCTCTAGCAGGTTGAGGAGAATGAACTCATTCACTGTGAAGAGGGTCACTTGGAAGAAGGTCATGATGAGCAGCTGGATTGGGCTGACTTTGCCCAGAACTGCCCCAAAGGCCACGCAGACAGAGGCCACGCAGAAGTCAGCATCGATGAGGCTGGTGGAGCGACAGGATGGGAGGGGCTGGGATGACAGCACCAAGAGAATCTCCAAGCCCTGGACTTGAGTCTGGACTTGGGCCCTTTGTGGATTTGGGCTCGTGGCTTAACCTGAGCCTCAGTTTCCCCATCTGCGATAGTGGGCACATAAATTTAGGGCTGGACATGCAAAGTGCAAGGAGCAGAAGTGGAGCCAATAACATGCCACACATTGCCCTTGCATCACCAGCTCTTTGCAAATAGTTTGTTCTCAGGGCACCCAAGTGGTCTGGCTGCTGCTGCTGAGTGAGGCCCTGTTCTGCCTCAATCTTTTATCTGCCCTTCCAGAATGTCCTTTCACTACTTTCTTTCCCCAATTCCTCCAACCAGAGGTGGCCTCTGCTCCAGACCTTCAGCACTCACTCTGTGCATACCTGTCCCACTGGCTATCAGGGCCTTGTTGGGGTCTGAGCTATGGTGCCTTCCCTTCACCTTATCTGTAAGAGAGGTGTCCAGTGCAGAGGGGAAGAGAAAAAGAGAGAGAGGGAGGGAGGGACTGGCCTTCCTGAAGGAAGTAGGGAGGGGTCTTGGTGGGACTATGAGGGGGGCAGGAAGACCCCCAGAGAAAATGGAGGGAAAGAGGCAGGGACACAGGCCCCCTAAACCCAGCCAGCCCAGCAGAAGACTGAGAGAGAAGTGGACAACCAGACAGGCATTGTATGGCCAAAGCAGACCCTGGTTCCATCTCTGCACCCATTTTGTTTGACTTGGGCCTCCTCGTCCCCTGCCCGCACGGCTGTTTTTTCCAAAGCAGACCCTTGATATGACTCTCAGGACCCGGAGAGTTGCTAGTGGGGTGGGTGTAGGGATAGAAGGGGCTACTTCCTCAAGGTTGCCATATCTAGAGGAGACCGTTCCTTCATGCTCAGTGTGAGAGAATGAGGGATTGAGAAGCAAGCTAACTACAGGGCCAGTTTTGGGAACAGGGCAGGGTGTCTCTCAAGACAGATGTTCACTGGAATATCCACTCCACTAATAATCTGCTCACTGCAGTGCCCTCAAGGCCTGGTACAGGGCCTGTCTGAATGAATGATGATTGTTACTAAATGGAGTATCTTCTTAGTACTTACACATGCCCTCTTGAACTGTACCAGAATTGTACAGGACAGCAGGACAGGTTCCCGCCTCCCACTCCCCATACTGGGAATTGAATTCAAGGGTGCTCTGTCACTGAGTTACATCTCCAGCCCTTACTTATTTTATTTTGAGACAGGGTCTCACTAAGTTGCCCAGGCTGGCCTTGAACTTATGATCGTCCTGCCTTAGCCTCCTGAGTCACTGGGATTACAGGTATACACCACCATGCACAGCTTCCCAAAGGCTCTTAATTCTGTCCCATGCAACATAAACTGCTGTAGATTTCATAGAGTGCCATGGGATAGAGTTTGATGATGGTATCTGACTATTCATTGAGAGGACCGCTGTGCCCATTGATTTGTAGCAAGTTGATTTGGGGCAAAATTTATTTTATAACCTTTCTTTGGTGCTGTGGGTAGGTGGAGGGCTGGAGGAGGTCACCTCAGAACAGAGTAGACTCAGTTACCTGGTGGGGTGGGTCTGGTGATACTATCAAACAGAAGGGTTATCAGAGAAATGTCATTCAGAACAAGGCCACCCACTCTTGAAGGCTGAGGCCAGAGAGTTTCAAGTCCTAACCCTGCACACCTATGCCTGTCTCACAGCTCTTTTTAATGCCTGCTCCACTGGGAGGCAGTGGGGCACTGCAGGTAGAGGAGCCTCCGTTTTGCTGGACTCCTTATTTCCTTGTTCAACAAGATAACTCTGAGGCTGGCTTTAGGCATCCGGCTCTCCCCACTTAGCCTCCTTTCTCAGACCACAGGGCTGGGCAATTTTGATGTGCTAGGGAGGAAGTCCTGGACCTCTAATTCCTACAGTCTCTGTCCTAGGGGAGGAACCTCCCTCAGTACCTGAACACCATTGGGTCCCCTCCCAGAAGTCACTGATCAGGAAGCTGCGCATGTATGTGCATGCAGGCATGTGTGGAGGGTGTGTCTGTCTGTTCCAGGCCCCATGTGGGCTTTAGATGGAACCCCTTACAGCCCAAACTTCCAGCCCTTCCACCCTGCCCTTACCTGCAGGCCCCTCTCCCATTATCTGCCCCGCCCTGCTCCCAGCTCCCATGCCCCCACATCACCTGCTGCACCCCCATGCCCCCCTGCCCTGCCCAGAGGGTCATGCCCCTGTCCACTGGCTCTCACTTCTCAATGCCTAAGAGAATGTGGCCGTCTTCGAAGTGGTAGAACCAACCCTGCATGAGCAGCGCCCACTGGATGCCAAATGCCGCCAGCAGGAAGTTGAAGCCCACTGCGCTGAACCCGTAACGCTGCAGGAAGGTCATGAGGAAGCCGAAGCCCATGAAGACCATCGCGTGCACGTCCTGGAAGCCTGCAGGGAGAGTGACGGGAATCTTTGTGGCCTAGCGAAGCTCCCTCCTCCACCCCCCATCCCCTCAGCCTTGGGTCTGGCCCAGGACAAACCCCCTAGATCTTGTTTTACCATCCAAGCTCCGTCCCTTCCACACTTGGGCTGGGTATAGTAAGGAGTGGCTCTTCTGCTGGCAGAATTGTCACTACCTCCATCTTGTCATTAGTGTTTCTATGGGACTGGACTGGGGGAACCCAAGATGGGATCCCAACTTAGGCCTCTGGGTTATCATATCAAGAGATGCCCCAGAGTTGCCCTTGGGGAATGCCAGCTTCGTGGTTCCACCTTCCGATCCTGATGACTCCACTGGTAGACCAGACCATGGGTTATACTCAGGGTCTAGGGTCATACTATTTCACCCTCTCCATCACAAACCATTTTCTTTACTATAGGAAAATCAGTGCTCATCTGGCTAGACATTGCCTTGACAGGCTAAACACATCACTGTACACAGAGAGTCACATTCCCATGTCCCACAACTACCTCCAGCAAGTAAACTTCCCCACATCACTGAGACTTGAATTTGGACCCCAGATCCCGCAGCTCTTGGGTGGATGACTCTGGGGAATTTACTAAACACACTTGAGGCTTGGCATCTTCTGTAATGCTGGCTTCATGAATGTTGTCGGGATTAAATGCACATCTGCATGTAGAGTGTCTAGTCAGGTGATGAACATAGACAGATGTCATTATTGTTACTCAGTCATGGCCTAGTTCTGAGTTCTGACCCAGTTCTTCTGCCAATTCACCATGTGGCCTGTGTCTCTGTGTTCTCATGATAAAACTAAAGGGATGGGTCAGAATGATCTTAACTGTCCTCCTAGCCTTGATGTTACATGGTTCTAGACTCCAAGAAGATAACAACCCAAAAAGCTTTGAGTAGCAAACAGTTCTTTGTGGGGAGTAAAGGAGTTGAAAAATCATTTTCACAGTAAAGATTTGATCGGTGGATGCTAAAGGCAGGGGGAATTTTCTTGAGGAGCAGGCCATTTGCATGGTCTTAAAGATTTTCCCTTACAGACTGCTTATTGGTTGCAAGGGAAGGAGGAAAACAGCAATAACAATTACACAGTGGGGAAATTAGACTACAACTTGCCTGAGTGATCAAAATTAATATGACTAATGAGAATGGACTTGTGTACCTCCAGATGTGATTCCCTGGAAAGGACCTTTGCCTAACATCACCTGCATGGCTTCCCATCTGGGATTGCAGAACCCAACCTAATCACAAAAAAACATCACACAAACACAAAATGAGGAACCTGTTGTTAAAAACCGCAAGACTGCACTATTTTTTTTGTTAAGATAGGGACAGTGAAAGAAAGAAATAATCAATTTTATTTAGTTTTTCATGTGGCTTTTGTTGTGTAGGTGATGCTGGGGTTCGAATCCATGTACAGGCACTCGCACAAGCACCATAACCACTGAGCCATAGCTCCAGCCTCCAAGACTGTATTTTTTTTTTAATTTTTTTTTAAGAGAGAGGGACAGTGAGAGAGACAGAGAAAGGGAGAAACAATTTTATTTAGTTTTTCACATGGCCTTAGTTGCTCCAACACTCAGTTGCGTACGTGGTGCTGGGGTTTGAACCCAGGTCCTCGTGCTTGCCAGGCAAGCGCCGAAACCTCTGAGCCACCGCTCCAGCCCCAAGACTGCATTCTTGAAAAACATCAATGTCATAAAAGATGAAGAAAGGGCCTTTTATTTTTTTAAACAGAGAGAGGGAGAGAAAGAAAGAATCGATTTTATTCAGTTTTTCATGTAGCTTTCGTTACTCTGAGACTTCATTGTGTACATGGTGCTAGGGTTTGAACTCGCGTATTTACGCATACCAGGCAAGTGCCATAACCGCTGAGCCACCACTCCAGCCCAGAAAGAGCCTTTTAAAAGTTCCAGATTAAAAGACATGCCAGCTGGGCATGATGGCACACACCTGTAATCCCAGCAACTTGGGAGGCTGAGGCGAGAGAGTCTCAAGTTCAAAGCCAGCCTCAGCAATTTCATGAGGCCCTAAACAACTTAGTGAGACCCTGTTAAAAAAATAAATAGGCTGGGGATGTGGCTCAGTGATTAAGTGTCCCTGGGTTCACTCTCCAGTACCCCCAGAAAAAAGATATGCTAACTAAATTCAATACCTAACCCTACACTAGATCCTGTATTTGGCTAGAGGGAGTACAGGGAGAGCCATAAATATCATTATTGGTTAATTGACAAAAAATCAGATATAAACAACGGTTTAAGGGAGTTCATCAATATGAATTTGTGAAGTTGAATACTGTGTTTATGGAAGAGAATATTACAGAGCATTTAAGTGCAGCAGGTTATAATGCATGTAACTGACCCTCAAATGGTTTAGGTAGGGGCAGTATGTGTGAGCATGTGTGTGAGTGTATGTGAGCATGTGCATTTCCAGGTGAAAAGAAAAGGAGCAAATAGCTGAATCAGAGTTAAAGAATACATAGTAGCTGGGTGCAGGGATGCTCTCCTTCCACCCAGCAACTTGGAAGATTGAGGCAGGAGGATCGCAAGTTCAAGGCCAGTCTCAGCAATTTAGTGAGACCCTGCCCCAAAATAGAAAATAAAAAAGAATTGGGTTGTGGCTCAGTGGTGGAGACCCCTGGGTTCAAACCCCAGTACTAGCAAAAACAAAAACAAAAAACAAAAAAAACCCACACACAATATATACAACATGATTTCTTTATACTACTTTGTTTCAGCAAGTTTTGTAAATTTGAAGTCATTTCCAAATAAAAAGTTTTAAAAGCAAAGGAAACTTCAGGGGCCAGCCAGGCCATCTGCCTCCTTCTCCTCACCTTCCCCTTCCTCCTTCCCTCCTGTCCTCAGTTCCACTCCAGGGTCTTCACCTGTAGCAGTCCATTCACCTAGGATTGCTTTTCCCTCAGAGTGGCTAACTTCTCTTCCTATACATCTCCAGAATGTTACCTCATCAGTGTGGCCTTCCCGGTTACCTGGTTTCAAGTGAGTTCTCTTCCGTGTGGCAGCCTCTTTCCTTTCATAGTTCTTAGCACAGTTGGAAGTTATATGCCCATGCCTGTTCTGGTGGTGTTCCCCACACCTGTGAGAGTGCCCAGTGAGACTCTCAATGAGCATCCACAAGGAATTGAACAGCTTTTGTCTCAGCAGCACCCAGCTCTCCCAGTTGTGCAGTAGTCAGGAGGTCCCAGGGAGTTTTCCATCCAATACTTCCCACCCACAGAGTTGACATGTCCTGATGGCCACTGTAGCCTGGCCAAGGTAGTAGGGGGCAATGCTTGTGCTGCAGCCACCTTGACCTTCCTACCCTATCTGCCCTCATCCATCTCCCCTCCAGGCTTCCCTGGGGCCCAGCCATGGCCACAGAACCCTTGGTTAACAGCCACTGGAGGAAGTATGGAAGGGCTGGTAAGTTGAAGGGCAGGGGCACAAAGTAATGCAGGAGAGCCGGGGCCCCCAAGCCCACCCCAACATAATGCTTTGAGCTGCCCTTGGGGTTCAGCTTCTGTGCCAAGTTGACATGAACAGACCCACGTTGGCTTAGGGCTCTCAGGGTGTGCAGCTGATTTCATGTATTATCGTGTTTCGTGGCTTATCACGCTTCCAACTGCTGTGGAGGAAGCTGAGCTAATGTACGTGAGGCACCATAAAAGGTCTGGTTATTCTGGGAAGAACTGATGGGTGACAGACTGGAAGAGGGCTGTGAAGGAGAGGGAGGTGATGCATTCAAATGACAATTCCAGAAGCAAGGAGGGGAACTGAATGGCAGGATGGCAGGTGGCAGGATGGCACGGCTGTTGGTAAACACAGGGAAGTAGGAGGGCAGATGTTCCGCGGTGGGAGGGGGTGAGAGGGAGGTGCTGGGTCCTGTGCTGCCCATGGTGAACTTGAGATGACCACAGGGATGAGGAAGTGGGTAAGTGGGTACCAGGCAGCATGGGAGAATCAGCGCCAGGCTATGGAGGGCAGGAGCTGTGTGGTCAGACTGGGCTAGAACCTGGGAAGAAAGAGGAGACACAGGCAGAGCAGGGGCTGTGCCTTGAAACTATCAGACATGACAGAGATAGGCGCTGGCAGGGAGGAGGAGGGACCCCTGGGAAAAGATGGCCTCACAGAAGGTAGGACCTTTCAAGGAGAAGGGCGCTGGCTGCCTGGTGGCATAGAGAAGCCACACAAGCTGAGGCAGGGCTGAAGGGAACCAAGCAGTGCTGGGGCTACCTTTGGTCTCCTGGTGGTCCCAGAGCAGAAACAGATGGTCCTCACCTTCCCTGTTCTTCCTCTCTGCCTGTCCCCATCTCACCAGTTCTCTGTCCATCTCCCTACTCCCTTGGTTCCCTGCCTCTCTGTGACCTTCTCTGGAGGTGTCCCTTTTTTTTCCTCTCCCAGGTACACAGATACCAGCTTCCTGGTCCTCAAGCATGGCGCTTTGTCTTTCTCTTCTAACCTGGTTCCGATATAGCACTGAAACTTATCAGTCATCAATTTCTGTTTCATAAGATTTGATCCTACCTAAAATGAATTAAATAGTAATGTTGTGGAGGCCCAAACTGTACAACTTCAACAAAGCACATAGCCTCTCTGGTCCAGTTTCTCTATTGGTAAAAGTGGGAGATGGTGACAGTGCTCAAATAGCACTTGGCCCAGAGGTTTTGAGGTACATATTTAATGACAGAACCCAATCAAAGGCCTGGCACAAGCCTGATTCTTTAGCAATTGCTTAATCATATGAATAGTTGTTTTCCTTTTTCTCTTTCAAGACTAACCAGGTGTTTTGCATGGGCTGTGACTTGCTGAGGGCCCCTGTGTGTTGACCTTCAGGCCTCCTCCCCAGCCTGCCCTGCCAGAATCTGCTTTCCCTGGCACCTGGAGGTCCCTGATGGGTGGGGCTGGCACACTGGCTTCAGCCACAAGAGCTGCCACCAGGGGGCGACCGGTGAGCACACAATGTTGCCTCTCCATTCTCTACTCAGCCACCAGCTGTTGCCCTCCTCTCTTTTTTTCTTCATTGAGGAGTTCCCCACCACACTTGCTCTCCTCGGGTCCTCCTCCTGGGAGCTACTGCCCTCAGCCTCTCAGGCTGAGGCATGCCAGCCCTTGAGGAAGCTTCATGATCAGCAGTGGACACTGCACCACAGGCCTCGAAGGGCAGGTCCCCAGCTAGCTCTGTGCCAGCTCCTTGTTGAGAGGCTCACACCTGTGGAGCTGTCCTTAAGCCGTCTTGAGCCCCAGACCAAACCAACCGGAGCTGCACTCTGCTGGGAACCAGAGATGCCCAACAGGCCCCACTAATCCCCTGTGTAGGAATGAGGCCCACACAGGTGTTGATGGCCTGGAGTCAAGACCTGGGAAGGTTCCACAAGGGCCTGCCCTCACCCCCACCCTGGGGAGTTACCTAAGCAGTCCAGGAACTGAGGCCTGGGGCTGATGAGAAAACCTCATGCCCTCTAGCTCTTGATCATAGCCACCATGACCTGGGGGCTGGAAAGAGAGCGGCCCAGGGGAGGGGAAGGGTGAGACTGAAAGGGGGAAGAGTGGACCAGAAGTGTGGGCTCAGATCCCAGGGCCACTACCCGGGCTCCTGGTTTCCTTGTTGAATTTGAGTTTTGCAAGACATTTCTCTCTGGCCTGAGTTTCCTCACCTGTGAAATAGGGTCCTAAGAGTGCCTCCCTCATGGGGCGGCTGTACCAGTTAAAGAAGGGAATGAGTGTGCAGTTGGAGGGGCCACCACTGTTGTACTTCCAGCCCTCACCAAGGCATGCTGAGGCCAAGGTTCCCTCTCTACACACCTCTCCTCTGTCCTTTTCACTATGATGGCCAAGTGCTCCCTTGCACTCACAGGGGAAGTAGCAGGGGAAATTCAGGACCCTTGTTCATGACTGGGGCTCTCTCCACCATTAGCAAGATCCTTCACCCCTTTCACAAATCCTACTCTTGGTTTGGAGCACCACTTTTGGAGGCCCCCTCAGCGGCCCTGCACCATTCAATACTTTCCAGGAAACTCACAGATCTTGTCTGCCCAAAGCATTTGGCCCTACTGAGGGTGTTGGGTACAGCTCTCTGCTCCTAGTAAGTTTGTAAGTCCAGAAACCCAGATTATTGAATTTGTCCCCAGTGATTATAAATCCTAATTTTCTGGGACAGTCATGGTTTGTGCCTGGGTCCTGGCATGTCACTACTAGCATCTTCCCCTTTGTTCTCAGAAGTTTCTTTGGATGACATATTACATGATCACCCTAAAGATAAGTGCTTATTGAATGAATTAATGAAGGTGGAACATGAAAGTGGGTGGGTGTGAAGGGAAGAGTACCAGAGCTGGAGAGATGTGAGGACTACAACCCCCATTCCACTTACATAAGGGGGTGATTTTCTGAAGTTCCATTGTAAGATATCAAGGCCCTCCACTCATGGGAGCCAGATACAGAGGCCCACACCTGTAATCCCAGTGACTATAGGCCAAGACGGAAAGATCACAAGTCCAAGGCCAGTCTCAGCAAAACCCTCAACAACTTAGCAAGATCCTGTCTTGGTGGAAAAAAAAAAAAAAAACTGGGAATGTACGAAGTGCCCTTTGGTGCAATCCCCAGTACCAGGAGGGAAAATGCCCATAGTAGGGAAGACTTGTCCATCTTACTTTCCCAGGGGAGTGGTTCTGGGGCAAAAAGCTGGAGGGACAAGTGAAACAGGCAAAGGAAAGCGCCACACTTGTCTGCCTCCCTGTTTCTCTGGTAGTTCTCCACCAGAGCAAAGGTGGGTAATGTGAAGACTGCCTCTGCAGCCTGAGCTCCAAGCCCACAGTTGTCAAGATATCTTTTAAAACACAGCCCCAGCTGGGTGCTGTGGTTCACTAATCCCAGCAATTTGGGAGGTGGAGGCAAGAGAATCGAAAGTTCCAGACCAGCCTAGGCAACTTAGTGAGATCCTGTCTCAAAATTAGAAAAAAAATCAAAAGGGCTGGGGATATGGCTCGGTGGTAAAGTACCCCTCAGTTCCATCCATAGTTCCATAAACGAGCGAATGAATGAATGAAAAAATAGATAAATAAAGCACAGTACTTAGTTGGGCCCGGTAAAGGCTGTTGGTCTCACCAGCAGGGGGCACAACCTTTTCTAGTCACCTCCATTCTTCTAGGCACCATATATATTATGATTGTGGCCCATAACAGCCCTAACTTTTTGGCAACCACTTAATCCGGTTGGCTCCCATTGAACATTCAGCCATCACCAGATGCAGACATTTTCCATGTAGGCTGCCATTCGGAATAAAAGCAGTTGCTTTCTGGACCTATGTGAAACATTATCCTGGAGGTAGAGAATCTCCTCTGAGTGTACAAGCCGTGGAGGGAATACTGGTTGATATAGGTGGCTGTTGGAGATGAGCTTCAGTGTCTCTTCTAAAACAGTTTCATAACCGTGTGAGCACCAACAGTTAGAACTGTCACTGTCTGCTGGTAGATGGAGTGGAAAATCAGAAAGCACAAGGGCATAAATAGAGTCCTGGGCTCAGAGTTTGGAGTTTGAACTGCCTGCAGTGACCCTGGGCCAGTTCCTGTACCCTAGAGTCCTAGGGCATCTGTATTTTGTGATCTTCTAGTGATTGCTCCATTACAAAATGAAAATTACCTATGTACCCAGCACCGTGCCAGAGTTTGACATGCTGTCTCACACCAGCCTCATCCTACCCTTGCAGGGTAGGTTTTATTTTATCTTCCCCACTCAGCAGAGGAGGAAACTGAGATTCAGTAAGGTTGCCATTTGTCGAAGACCACCTTAGCACCTAAGCAGCACAGTCATGATAGAAAGGTCTGTGATTCCAGAGTCATGCTCTTAACCACAGCACCAAGGAGATAGACATTTCATGGGGTTCTGGTTGGTCTTCTCCAAACCCCCAAACTCATGACCTCCTGTTCCAACATCACCCACCTGTCCCTCTAGCAGTACTGGCAGGCCATCCCTGTGGCCCTTGACATTGGACCTACTCCCTTATTTGGAGTATAAGGGTTCAGCTGGACATAGGAGCCGGGTCACTCACAGGTTAATAGCGCAGATGGGGCTAAAGGCTTTTGAGGACACGGGCTCTCAGACAGGGATGTTGGAAGCCTCTGGTGGCTAGGAGGGTGGCCAAATTAAAAACAAAACAAAACAAAAAAACCTATTCCAATTGAGTGTTCCCTACTAGTTTTTGACAGGGAAAAGGAGCGTGTGCACATCTGAACATTTCTCCTGCGCCTGTCTCAGGGATCTGCGACGGGAGTTTGCGGCAGGGCCGGGACGGAGGTGGAGCATCATCTCCCGCTCGGTGCCCTACCCACCTAGGAGCGGCAGGCAGGTGCCGCCGGGCAGCCATCGGCCAGGTGGGCACCGCCCGGAGAAGCCTCAGGTGGGCCTGCAGAGGGCGGGACTTACTCGGGTAGCGGTAGTAGAATTCGTTCTCAAGGTCGCTGGAGAAGTTCCTGCGCTTCCTCTCTATCCACCAGTTGGCATGGGCCTCGGGGTCGTAGCGCACAAACACGCCAAACAGAACTACCATGACCACCTGCAGGAACAGGCAAGTGAGCGGCAGCCGCCAGCGTAGGTCGGGGCTCCCGGCCATGCTGAGGGCGCGGCCGGCGGCAGCGGGCGGTTAGCACGCTCGGGGCTGGCGCGCCTTATAGGACCCGACAGGGGCGGGGCGGCCGCTGGGGGCCGCGGAACAGCTGACCCGGCGCCGCCCGCGCGCTGCCCAACCGGCGAGCGGCCCCACAGGGGCCCAGCCGCAGCCAAGCGCCCCCGAGGCTCCCCGCGTTGAGCTGCGGACAGTGGCAGGAGCAAGAAAGGGCAGCGGGCAGGGATCAGGGCGCCCCAACTTCTGTGGATCCCACTCATACCTGGCCTTTTCCTTTATGTTCCGATGAACAGAGAAAGAAGGGGACAGGGGTCTTTGGTCTCCCTCCAAGATCGGAATGAAGGAATGCCCACACTTGAATCCTCCTCCTCCTTTCTTTTTAAAATTACAAAACGCTTACAGACTTGAAAAATGTGGCAAGTCTGAAAAACTGTCACAGACCAGAGAAGCTCTGGGAGACAGGACAACTCAATGTGATATGACACTCTGGATTGGATCCTAGAACAGAAAAAGTGATGTTAATGGAGAGATGCGAAATCCAAATAAAGTTAGTTTAGTTCACAATGATGCATCTACCTTGGTTTCTTAGTTGGGACAAATGAAGCATGGTTATGTAAGATGTTAACAGGGCAAAGAGGGTAAAGTGTGTGCTAGAACTCTTTGTATGGTCCATGCAATTTTTCTGTAAATCTAAAAGGATTCCAAAAATAAAGGTGCTAAGAAAAAAAAGTAAGAAGGGTTTAAGGGGTTTTCACAAGTTCATTGATCTATGATCAGGAATTATGATTGGTTAATATGTGTGATCTTCACACAACAAATTAACCATAAACTTAAGTTAAATCTATGACTAGTCTCTGTTTTTTCAAAATAAAATTTAATTTTCTAACTTTTCTGGTAGAGATTTTTGAAAAATACAGAAAAAATACACAAAGAAGAAAGTAAAAACCACCTGTTATCCAACCACCCAAAAGCCACACTGATTTTTTTTAAGAGAATCAATTTTATTTAGTTTCTCATGTGACTTTTGTTGCTGTGATACTTTGATGTGTACATGGTGCTGGGGTTCAAACCCGTGTACTCACACATGCCAGGCAAGCACCATAACTGCTGAGCCACCACTCCAGTCCCACACTGATATTTTGATGTATACTTGTTTAGTTTTTCTAGAACTTGTTAGAGAGGGGATGGGGAGAAGCGGAGGAGAGTGCTTTATTTTATAATGCTGTTTTATTCACTTAACTTTTTTTGAGGTACTAGGAATTGAACACAGGGACACTCTACCACTAAACTACATCCCCAGGCCTTATTATTTTTTTTATTTTGAGACAGGGTTTCACTAAATTGCCCAGGCTGGCCTGGAATCTGTAATCCTCCTGCCTCAGGCTCCCAAGTCGCTGGAATTACAATCGTGCACCACTGAGCCTGGCTCTACAACATCACTTTTTTTTTTTTAAGAGAATCAAAGCATTTTAAATTTATTTTTTCATCAGTTTTTTCTTTCTCTGACCCTTAGTTGTGTAGGTGGTGCTGGGATTCGAACCCAGGTCCTTGTGCATGACAGGCAAGTGCTCAAACCACTGAGGAACTGCTCCAGCCCCTACAACATATTTTTTTTTTTAAAGAGAGGGAGGAGAGAGAGAGGGAAAGAGAGAATCAACTTTATTTAGTTTTTCATCTGGTCTTCATTCCTCCAACACTTAATTGTGTATCTGGTGCTGGGGTTTGAACTCAGGTCCTCATGCATGCCAGGTAAACACGATACCGCTGAGCCAACTGCTCCAGTCCCTACAACATCATTTTTAATTGCAGGTAATACTGTGCTTTATTCAGCCAATTCCCTGGTGTTGGACAATGAGGTTGTTTTTTTATTCATTTGATATTATAAACAATGTCATTAGCATTGTGGTTCATAAGTCAGAATGTGTTTTCATGAATTCCTAGAGACAGGATTATTTTCGTATGTGTGTGTAGATTTCTCCCCAGCAAGATTCTACCAAACAAAGCATGTAAAACACAAGTAAGGGGTGAGTGGCTTTTCCTGCAAACTCTCGCCAATGTTGGGCTTCAAAAAAAAAAAAAAATCCCTGGCAACTGGAATTCCAGATTTGTAAAATCTGCTAATGCCTCACGAAGCACCTGAGGCTAAGCACCCAATCATAGTGCCTGGAACTTGAGAGTGTCTACACTGAGTCATCATGGGGTACCAAGGTGTCCCACTCTCTTGGCAGAGAAACATCCTGCTTTAAAGACAGCCAGATGCCACAAGAGTGTTACCAGCAATGGGTACCATTATTAAGTACCTGCTGTGAACAGACTCTTTCAATGTATTTTTAAATTTTCAACTTAACATTTACAAGATAAATGCCATAGTCACATCCTACATATGAAAAAAACCAAATTCTCACATTGACTAAGGAATTTGATATCAAACCTGGGCTGTCTGATTTCAAAGACATCTGTCATCTTTCTACCTTACCTTGCTGCTATCCCTTCTGTTCAGAGCTAGAAAGAGGTTTGATTTCAGGCATGTGCATTCACTACTGGAGACAGATATCTAAGAACACAGCGATGGAAGTAAGAGCTGAAGTGGGGAAGGCTGTTGCCTGTAGAGCCATGGGCCTCTAGGAACAGGGCAGTAATGGGGGAAGAGAGACTGTTGGTGGCATAGTCTCTGAGATGCGGGCTGGCAGGAGAAGGTGGAAGGTCTGCTTACCAGGCTGGCCATCTTAAGATAGGGGAGCAGGGATGTCATGTTGCCCTTCCTCAGGGTATAGGTAGGCCTAAATAGCTGTCCAAAGATGCCCCCTACCTGTGTATGTTATGGGAGGGACAACAGGTGGTTAAGACAGATCAAGTGTGTCCCTGAATAACTGGGGGAGCGATAAGTGGGCTTCACAGAAGAGGTGAACTTTGATCTAGGATTTGCAGAGTGGGTGATAGATAGACCTTTCTCCCTCTGCCCTCTGGCTTTTCTTGTCTCATAAACCCCTTTCAGAGAATTCCAGACCACATCCCCCATCCCTACCCTTGGCCTAGGATTTCCTGTGGCTGCCCACAGATTGGAATTCTGGGCTTATCCTCTGAGACTGGGGTTCAAGAAATCTACTGCTTGCATCTAGCAGGCTGGGCAAGGGTTTATCTGAGGAACCAGCAACTTCCTCCTAAATATGGGTTCTTGATGAGCAGGAATGACTGTTGACTAGGCAGGATGATTCTCCCCACAGCCAGGGAGAGGCAAGGTGTGGCAGCCACATTGGCAGGCAGGAGGAAGGAAGTAGTTAGTGTCCAAAGTGTTCCCATTGCCTTTCTTCAAGGTGGAGTCCCCCTGCCTGAGGAGTGGCTGTGTTGGGGAAGCAGTGAAGGAGTGGTCACTGCTGCCACCATTCCCTCTGCCCTTCCCTCCTGGAAGGTCACCAGGAGCACCCCTG
The DNA here is from genome assembly GCA_004027875.1 of Aplodontia rufa. Classification (NCBI taxonomy): domain Eukaryota; kingdom Metazoa; phylum Chordata; class Mammalia; order Rodentia; family Aplodontiidae; genus Aplodontia; species Aplodontia rufa. Next base: position 7,750 of record PVKS010005373.1, on the reverse strand, counting down.
GCATCTTTACCCTTGGTATCAAAAGAAGCCTCAGTTTGTAACAAGAACACTAGGTAAGGAGTCAGAAGTTCTTGGGGCTGGTTACCGTTCCACAGACTGATCAGAATATAGGGCCTCTCTGGATCTCCTCTGTCTGCAAGTGGAAACCTCATGTCTGTCCTGCACACCTCCCTGATTGACTGCAATGTTAAAAGGAGACCACACAGAGATCAAAGATGCCAGGGTGTATGTGAGTCTCAGCCCTGTCATGTCCTGGCTGGGTGGCCCCAGGCAAGCTGCTGGGCCTCTCTGGGCCTCTCTTTCTCCATTCATACAAAGAGGGTGGCAGAATTACATGAGATGACTCTGATACAAGTGGCCCTTTTGACACAGAGCCTGGCATAGGTACTGGATGAAGAAGTAGCTATCATTATGTGTGACTAAAAATGAATGGGGAAATCCTTAGCAAGTTGAAATGTGTCACAGATCTACTTAGGGTTGTTTCTATGTGGTGGATGATGGTATTCCTCTCTGGTGCACTCTGAAAAGTCTGCAAAGGCAGGCCCAGGAGGGTCAACCCATGTCTTCCCCAGAACTGGTCAGGGTATGGGGCTAGGAAGAAACTTGGTCATGCTTCCACCTCCTCAGTCCTGAGAAGTCACAGACAGTGTTGCCTCCCACACACAGAGGAAGTCGCCGGTGGGGGTGACCTGTGAGGAGAGGGGAGAGGGTATAGGCTTCTCTGTGACTCTCTCTCTTCCACAAGGTGTGGGATCAAAGATAAGAACACCAGTAGTGGGAACTGTCCATGACATGCTTCCTAATGGCTGCTCTGAGAAAGACAGGGCTCCTGGCTGGGCTCTTCCTGCCAAAATTGCGTACCCTGAATTTAATCAAGCAGAAGCAAACTCAAGTTGAGGAACATTCTTCAAAACACTTGGCCTGGACTCAAAAAATATATAGGTATAGCTGCTGTGGTAGCACCTGCCTGTAATCCCAATGGCTTGGGAAGCTGAGGCAGGAGGACTGCACGTTCAAAAGCCAGACCCAGCAACTTAGAGAGGCCCTGAGCATTTTAGTGAGACCCTGTCTCAAAATAGGGATGTGACTCAGTGGTTAAGCATTCTGGGCTCAATCTCTGGTTGAAACAGAAAGAAAGAAACAAACAAACATAGGTGTCGCAGATGACAAAAAGGGGTGAATCTAGTCTAGGTTAAAGACATGTGACAAGTACATAAAATGCTTTGAGTGATCCTTGATGGGCTCTTAGGTCAAAATAAAAAGCTATAAAAATGCTATTTAAACCAAGTGTGAAGGTGCGCCTGTAATCTCAGAGTCTCAGGAGGCTGAGGCAGGAAGATAGCAAGCCTAAGGCCAACTAAACAATTTAGCAAGACCGTCTTGAAATAAAAATTAAAAAGGTCTGGGGACATAGCTCAGAGGTACAGTGCTCCTGGGTTCTATCCCCAATACCAAAAACCAAAACAAACAAAAAAAAACCTATTGGAACAACCAGAATAATAATAATTATAACAATAAAAGAACAACATGTTAGGTGATGGGATTTATCAATGTGAGGATTTTTGACTGGCAACTTTGTATTGTACATTCACAATAGCCAAAGAGTGGAAGCGCAGTATACACATACAATGGGATACTCCTTAAAAATTAAAATAATTCTGATGTATGATAGAACACGGCAAAACCTTGAAGACATCATGCCCTGCGAAGTAAACCTGTCACAAAAGGAAAATAATGTTCAGCTTCCATTACCTGAGGTAACTAGAATAATCCAATTTAAGGGGACAGAGTCTAGAATGGTGGATCCCAGGGGCTGGTGGTGAAGGAAATGGGGTTACGGTTTGCTGTGCAGTCTCAGTTTTACGAGATAAAAGAGTTCTGCTCTGTGGCGCACGCTGGTAATACTCCAGCTACTCGAGAAGCTGAGGCAGGAGAATTGCATGTTCAAAGCCAGCCTGGGCAAAATAGCCAGACCCTGCCTCAAAATAAAATAGAAAGGTTCTGGCACCCTGCTTCTGCTGCTGGGCCTCGCCTCGCCTCTCTCATGGGATCTGGCTCGCCCTGCCACCTCGTGGTCCTGCGCTGCTGGCTTCCCTGCAGTGGCCTGGCTCTCTCAGAGTCCCCACGCCAGTTGTCGCCTAGTCCACAGAAATGGCTGTTGGATTTTTACCGCTGTCTTAAGCAATCTTTACCAGTTCAGAAAAGGGTAGATGGAAGGTGTTGACCAGTAGTTAATACACGGAAAGCTTTCAGAAAAATTTGTGGCTTCTTTCAATGAGCAAAGTATTTAGTTAGGTCCACTGTGGCATTCAGTTTCATAGCCATATGCTTATGGTCAAAATTTTGCACTTTTAAATAAAATATTGTTCTGATTAAGTGTTAAAACTGAAACAAGCTTAGCAAAAAAACAAACGTTTACAAAAAACAACCCACAGTGGTAGGAGGGATCTAGGGATGTACCTCAGTGGTAAAAAATAACAACAAAAATAAAAGCTCTGGAGATGGATGGTGTTGATGATTGCACAATAATGTGCATATATACTTTGTGCTACTTTACTGTACAATGAAAAATGATTAAATGGTAAATTTTTGTTATGTATATTTTACTACAATTTTAAAAATAAGTAAAAAAAACTCATTATAATTTAAAATAATAAGGGAAAAAGAAAAAGTCGGCAGGAACACACACAAAGCACTATTAAAATCTTTATCAGGAGAGGAGGTAGGGAATGAAGTGAGGAGTAGGTGGTAAGAACAGAAGTGGGAGGGAGACTTTTACTGCATTCTTTTTAATATATTTTAAAAATGACTGTATGGCTTATTTTAACATTAAAAATATAATTAAAAATTTAAAAATAGTTCTTCCTGGTATTGAGCCAAAAGCCTATCCTACCACCATGTAGAGCAAGTTAATAGGACTTCTAAGTGCCAATCTTTTAATACTTTAGACAACATTCTGCTCCCTCTGGCTTCCTCAGCTCTCAGTCCCTCCCATCACTGGGGATATTGATTGCTACAGGTGGGCATCTGTGGTTTGGGAATATCCAACATCTACCTCTCCCTGTCCTGCCATCTTGCGATACTCTTTGGAGAACTTCCCATTGGGAGCAATCTCTGGAGGTCCAGACGGTCCTCCTTCTGTCCACACTGTTCCAATTAGGAGGCAGCATGTGACTCAAAGAATCAACTCTTTCTTTGTGGATGTTGCTTTTTAAGGAGCACTACAAGGAAGCCCAGCGCTTGGAGGTAGTATTTGGATCCGACAGCGTTCTTTGTGTGGGTACCTGCTCACCAATCCTCCAGAGTGCTTTGTTTCTGGTCCCTTTCCCACTCCTGGCTTTCCAGCTTACATCAATTCTGTAAACGGCAAAGGCTTTCCAAAAAGATGGCTTTGCTTAAAACTAACCAGAGCCAGTTTTTGTTGCTGATGAGCAAGAATCCTGACTGCTTAAAGCTCCAATATACAAAAAGAAATAGAGAGATGTGACAGATTGCATTGCCCAAAATGGCCTCAACAATTTCTCCATCTCATGTGCTGGTCAACTTTACACCTCCACATTGCTTCCAAAAAGAAGCAAAGTCTGCATCCCCTCCTATTGAACCTGGGCCGTCTCCCATATGTAAAACAAATAAAGTATGGCAGAAGTGATGTATGTGCTATGTGATTTTTTTTTTTTTGCCCGAAGTTACTGGGGATTGAACGTAGGGGCTCTCTGTCTGAGCCACATCCCCAGTCCTTTCATTTTTTTATTTTGAGACAGAGTCTCTCTAAGTTGCCCAGAATGGCCTCGAACTTGTGATCCTCTAGCCTCAGTCTCCAGAGCTGCTGGGCTGCTATGTGATTTCTGAGACTAGGTCACAAAAAGACATGCAGCTTCTTCCTGGTCCCCTTGAGATGCTTGCTTTTGGTGAAAATCAGCCTCTGTAAGAAATCCAGCTGCCCTGAGACTGTCCTGCTGGTTAGGTACTTATAGAGGCTCTAGTTGACAGTCCCAGGTGGAGCTTCAGCTGACAGCCAGCATCAGCTGCCAGCTGCATGAGTCATCTTGCACAGAGCCCAGTTGGGCCTTCATATGATGACAGCCCCACCCAACATCTGGCTGCAACTGCATCAAGACCTCCAGCGAAGACTGCTCAGGGGAGCCTATCTAAATGTCTCCCATGAAATTCTGAGCAAAAGTGTGATTGCTTAAAGCTGCTAAGTGTGGGGATCATTTGTTCTGCAGCAATAGAAACTAGAAAATAGAAACTCTTTCTTGTCTTGCCTCTCCAGGAAATTATATATTCTCAGCAATCAGAAAGATAACATGGGAGCTGGAGCAGTGGCTCAGAGGTTAGAGCACTTGCACTGGAGTTTGAACCTCAGCACCACATACACAACTGGGTGTTGGAGGAAACTAGAACCAGATGAAAACTAAACAAAAATTGATTCTTTCTCTCTCTTCCTCACTTTCTCCCTCACGCTCTCTTGAAAAAAAAAAAGAAAAAAGAAAGATACCAAAATAAGGACTGGAGCAGTGGCTCAGCAGTAGAGCACTTGCCTGGCACACACAAGGACCTAAGTTCAAACCCAGCACCATATATGCAACTAAGTTTTGGAAAAACAAAAACCAGATGAAAAAATAAATAAATTGATTATCTCTTTCTCTCTCTTACTCTCTTAAAAAAAAAAGAAAAAAAGATGATGTTAAGAGGATGTTGAGGTTCACAGGGGACAAGGCTGCAGTTAGCTGAGTGTCTAAAGGGCTGAGAGTCAGGGAAGTTGAACTTAACACAGTCTTGCTAGAGTAAAGTTTGCTAGAACTATGTGATCATTTCAAGGGATTAATGTGTTCACATTGCTTCAACCCACATATCAGTCAAATGACAGGTGAGACATGTAGTCTGAGGTGGAACTGAGGATTGAGACTTTTGCAGAACCTTCCAGAATCTTCCAGTGACAGAGTGCTACAGAGAGGAAACTTCTGGAGCCTTCATACTTGCATATCACCTTCTTTGTTCCTCAAACTACTCTGAGAGAGCTGGTCTGGACCCTCCAGGTGGTTAATATTAAGTCAGAGAAGTCAGTGAGTTTATACCTTGGTGAGTCCCTACGTGAGCCAGGCACTTTCTGTACAATGCCCCCAGTTCTGCAAAATTGACATCATTATCCTTCACAACAGACGGATAGTCACAGGTGATTAAGTTATTTGTCCCAATGTCACATGACTAGGAAGTACAGGTTAAACAAAGGTTTAACTGAAGCAGCACTTGTGGGGAGGCGAGGGTGAACATGTAGTGAGTCCCTGCTGGTGTGAAGCCTAGAGGCAGAACACAGGCTAGCTGTGGCAGGAGTGGAAAAGGAAGGAAGTAGCAGAATATGGCAGGGTCCCTAGAGGACACTGAGTCCAAATACTAGAGAAGTAGCAATGTCCTCGCCAACCTATGAATGGTGCAGAACCCCCAGGGAAAACATGGAACATCCATTTACTCCTCAGCTAGGAGAAGCTCTCTGATCCAAACCTTCAGTTCAAACACCACAAGGCCACCACCACCAGAGAGAAAAAGGGGCATGCCCAAGCCCCCCAGCTTGTCAGCAGCAGTGCAAGACAAGAGTTTCCCGTTGCTGACTCCTGGGTGGTGCTCTCTCAGAATCACCATCCAGTGCTTTCAGATTAACATGGGCTTTCACCAGAGTGACCTTTCACATATGTCATCCAAACCAGAACGAGAAGGGTCATTATTAATAATTACACCAGGTCAGCAGGTATAAACAGGACTGCCCCGAGGAAATGGGACAAAAGAGTCACCCTAGCCTGATAGTTAGATGCCACCCACCTGCCCACCAGGAAAGCCTCTTTGTAGCCTGATGGTCCAAGAGACCTGAGAACTCTTTGTCACCCACCGCCCAAGGTAAAGGACCAGAGGAAAGAGCAGCCCTGAGGGTCTGACCTTCCCAGGGTCATCAGGGTGCCCTAGACTTAGCTGCTCCATAACCGGCCTCTGTCACCCCCTGGAACTGTGTATGTATAAACAGAGGCACCATTTGGGCTGTGCCCAACTATCCAAGGGCAAGGGTACTTGCCAGGTCCTGCAGAAAACCAGTTTCAGGTGTCACACATTAAACCAAAGCCATCCTGTGGCCTGTGAATGTGGAGCCCACCTGTGGGTCACAGGGCAGGGGAATGATCTCTCTGGGATGCAAGCAGGTCACAACAGAGGCATCTAGGGTGTGGGAAACGCACCCACAAACCTGGACTAGCTGTGCAGTTTTCCGCCTCCCCCCAATACTTCTGTTCTGAGTCCAGGAGCCATGGGGTCCTCTTGCTTTCCTAACATGAAGTTGGGAGTCTTCCTACACAGTGGGAGATTCTTTAAAGGAAAGAAAGAGTGCCCTGTGGGCAAGGGCAGGTAGATGCTGGCTGGTCCCAACCATTTTTATCATATGTCCCTGATTGATCATGTCCTCCATATCCACACCCTTGTGAAGCCTCTTCCTATATTGACCCTGATTGTGGCCATTCATTTGCTTAAGCCAACGGCCCATTAGCAAGACAACGCAATGATAAGGTTGAAAACCACACATGCACTGGGTCTCCCCTCTGGGAACACTGAAGCCAAATGAAGAAGCCCAGGTTAGGCTGCTGGAGGCGCCCAGCCCAGCCAAGAGCCCACATCAACTGCCAGACCTGGGAGTAAGGCCATTTTACCTCATCCAGTCCTAGTTGTACCACATGTTGACAGCAGTCACCTGAATGAGTCAAGAAGAATCGCCCCCCTGAATCCAGACCAAATTGCAAGCCCACACCATGGTGAGCATAGGAAATGTCATTGTCTTAAGCCATTGGGTTTTAAGTGGATTGTCACACAGAAATAGCTAACTAATACACAGGTTTAAGTGTCTCTCGTGTTCTTTTTTGTTTGCTACCTTATACTTAGTGTTTTGAATTCATGAATGAGTCAATAACCTGGATCTGATTTTTAAAACCCATGCATTTCTGCTCTACTACCCTGACAAGTTGTTCATTCACTGGAGTGGGGTCAGCGATAGGACATGTCATCTACCTTGGGCCAGTCAGTGCTTCCAATCCACAGTGCTGAGATAAGGATGAGCATGTGACACAATTTTTGCTGAAAATGGGGGGCAGGCAAGAAAACAGATTCTTCCCCAGAGTCTCCAGAAGGAGCATATTCCCTGCATTAACCCTGACATTCACCCAATGAGACTCCATTTGAAATTCACTCCTTCAGAACTGTAAAATAATAGATGCACACTATTTAAGTCACAGAGCACGTGGTGATTTGATAAAGCAGCCACAGGAAACTGATACAGGCTCCATTCCAGACCTACTGAGTGGGAAGGTCCACAAGTGGGGCCAGGTACCCAGCCCTTCTAGGGACATAGATGCCACTGAAGCATGAGGACTGCGGCTTTCTTTCCAGTGGTGGTTCTCCACCCTCAGGGCACATTGGACTCTTCTGGGGAGTTTCTAAAACCCATAGTTCCACTCCCAGAACTTCTGATGTACTTGGTCTGGAATGAGCTTCCACATACCATTTCTGATGAGTGCTTCCCAAACGGAGAACCTGGGATTGCCTCACCTGGCTCCCACCTTCTCTCCCTTACAAACTGGGTCCTTCTTGGTCTTCTCTTTCCCTTTGGCTGAATTGTCCGTGGGTTTCTTCCTGAGATGGTAGGGGATGGGCTTTTTCTAATTTAAGCAAAAAATAGTTGTATAAATATGTAAGCATATATAAAATTTTTATTAAA
>PVKS010005372.1:0-85602 GCA_004027875.1 Aplodontia rufa | reverse complement strand
TCCACCCTTATCCGTCCCCCTCCCTCCTTCCCAAAACATCTCTACAAATGCCTTAGGATGTATGCCATTACAACTTTTCTGAATTTAAAACTTGAAAATTGATCTCCTTTCTCAAAGGCCAGGGTCTAGCTCCAGCCTCCACAGATGAGTGAAGACATTTGACCCTTGGTTCTCTGGGTTATGCTGATTTCACTCAGCATAATTTCTTCCATAGCCATCCATTTACCTTCAAAGGCTGCAATATTATTGTTTCTAATTGCTGAGTAGAGCTCCATGGTATATATATGTACCACAGTCTTTGGATCTTTTCATGTTGCAAAACTGAAACTCATACTCAGTAAATGATAACTCTTCTTTCCTTCCCCAAGTCCCTGGAAATTATCATTCTACTTTCTGTTATAAATCTGATTACATATATCAGATAAGTGGAATCATACAGTTTTTGTCTGTTTGTGAATGACATTTCATTCAGCATAATGTTCTGAAATAACAGTCTTGTAATATGTGTCAGAGTGTCTATCCTTTTTTAAGCCTGAAAAATATCCCATTGTATATTTTTATCACATTTTATTTATTTATCCATCTTTGTATAGACATTAAAGTTGCTTCAACCTTAGGGCTATTGTGAATGATATATCTTTAAGATCTATTTTCAGTTCTTTTGGGTATATACCCAGAAGTGGAAATACTCAATCATGTGATAATTCTACTTTTGATTTTTCAATGAACGGCCATGTTTTCTGTTGTGATGGTATCATTTTATATTCTCACTAAAAGGGCACAAATATACAATTTACCTCCTTAGCAATGTTTACTTTCTGTCTTCTTTCTTTCTCCCTTTCCTTTTTCTTTTCTTTTCTCATTCTTGAGAGAGAAGGACATTGAGAAACAAAGAGAAAGAGAATCAACTTTATTCAGTGTATGTGGTGCTGGGGCTTGAACCTGGGTCCTTGTGCATGCCAGGCAAGCACCATAACAACTGAATCACTGCTCCAGCCCCTCTATCTTTCTTTTTCTTCCTTTCTTTTTTGTTTGAAATTCTCTAATGATTAATGATGTAGAGCACTGTACTTATTGATCCTGTCTATATCTTCTTTAAAGAAATGTTTGTTCAAGTCCTTTGTCCATTTTTAGGTTGACTTTTGCTGATGTGCTATGGAAGTTCTTTATGTAGTTTGGGTATGAAGCCTGTATCAATTTTACAATTTGCAAACATTATCTACCATTCCTTGGGTTGCCTTCCTACCTTGTTGGTTGTGTCTTTTCTTGCACAGAAATTTCCTCACTTTCATTAAGTTCCTTTTGTCTATATTTTTCTTTATTTTTCCCATTTCTTGTATTTTGTATATCTTATCCAAAAAAATCATTGTCAAATTGAATATTATAAATTATTCCCCATATATTTTCTATTAAAATTTTTTTATAGTTTTAAGTTTTATCCTTATATATTTGACCCTTTTTATTTTTTAAGAGAGAGGGACAGTGAGAGAGAATAAATTTTATTTAATTTTTTTTTCATGTGGCTTTTGTTGTTCTAATACTTTGTTGTGTACACAGTGCTGGGTTTGAACCTGCCTCCTGGTGCACGCCAGGCAAGCGCAAAAACCGCTGAGCAAACCCTCCAGCCCCACTCAGGTCTTTGACCCTTTAAGCTAATTCCTGAAAATCGTGTAAAGTTTGATGTTATTACATTACACTTCCTGATTTCCCAGCACCATTGCTGAAAAATTTGTCCCTTTTTAATTTTATTTAAGAGAGAGGGACAGTGAGGGAGAAGAGGGGAGAGAGAGAGATGGTGGGGGAGAGAGAGAGAATCAATTTTTATTTTGTTTTTCAGGTGGCTTTTCTTGCTCCAACACTTCCTTGAGTATATGGTGCTGGAGTTCGAACCTGCGTCCTCACGCATGTCAGGCAAGCACTGTGACTGCTGAGCTGCCGCGCCAGCCCAATAACTAAATGTTTACATAATATAGATGAAGCTTTTTTTCTGGAATCTTATCCTGCTCTGCTGGTCTTTCTGTATGTCTTTAGGTCAGTACCACATTATTTTATTACTGTAGCACTGTCATTTTGAAACCACGAAAATGCAAAATCTACTTGTTATTAATAATATAATTTCAGAGTTTATATTCTTGCAAGCTTTAGTCTTTGTGTATGGGGGGCAGATTCTCAGCACCACTCAGGTATCACTCAAGATGAACCAGAACAATTTTATTTAAAATACTGTCATTATAAAAATATTTATTTCAGGAATGTTTCAAATTTACATAACTATTCTTTATCAAATTTGTCTTGGCTATTTGAGATACGTTGAGAGTCCATGTGAATTTTAGGATGAATTTTTCTATATCTGAAAACAAATTGCTATTGGGGTTTTGATAGGGTTTTGCAAGAAATCTATTGATTGCTTTAGTTAATATTGACACTAAAAAGATTAGATAATCCAACTTTTGTACATGCAATGTATTATTATTTATTTGTACATGCTTTAATTTCTTTCTGTGAGTTTTTATAGTCTTCATTGTACAGATCATTCACCTCCTCTGTTAACTTCATTCATAGGTATTTTAATATTTTTGATATTAATTTAAATGGAATTGCTTTTGTAATTTTATTTTCAGTTTCTTCATTGTTAATATGCCAAAACACATCTGATTTTTCTGAAATTCTGTATCCTGAAATTTTGCTTTATTAATTACTTCTAACTTTTCTGTGTGGAATCTTTAGGGTGTTTTACACATAAAAATTCATATTCTGGGGGCTGGAGCAGTGGCTCAATTACAGCACTTGCCCAGCAAGCACAAGTACATGGGTTCAAACCCCAGCATGCACATACACAACTACGTCAGACAGAGCAATGAAAGCCATGTGAAAAACTCAATAAAAATTTATTTTCTCTCTCTCTCTCTCTCACTGTCTTTCTCTCTTAAAAAATACATACACACACACACACACACACACACATATATATATGTATGTATTCCTTTAGCAGAAATAATTTTACTGCTTTCTTTTCTATCTATATGCTTTTAATTTATTTTTCTTGCCTAATTCATCTGTCTAGAACTTTCACTAATTACTTGAGAGAAGCGGTGAGAGCAGGCCTCCTTGACTTGCTCCTGATCTTAGAGGGAAAAAAATTTCAATTTCCAAAACATTTTAAACATCATGGTCTTAATGAAGCATACTTATCTGAGGACAATAAATTAATTTGAATTAGGATAGCCGTAGTATAAGCACTGATAAAGAAGCTATTAGTCTAAAGGCACCAATATTTCCTTAAGCTCAAAGACTGCAATAAAGCAACTTTCATAGACTGAGTATAGCATTCCGGGTTTAGCTTTAGAAAACATTTTCCAAATTTCTACTTTTATAAATTATTTGTCACAATGCTAGATTACTTAGACAACATCCTTTTTGTTCTTGTTTTTGTTCCCATTAACTTTGAAATGGTATTGAGTGTAATTAAGATGTACTTTGGTAAAATGTGGCCTCCTGACTACCCAGTATACACATATTTCATTTACTGAACTATCTTTACTTGTAGTGGAATTCATCTTAATTTTTGGATGCAAATTTATACTTTAAAGAAAAATGTTTTTCATATTTGTTAAAAATCTCCATGAATCTGGGTAGATAACACACTAAGTACTGGGTAACTATAACTAATACCTGGAAAATGCACACCTCTTCTTTGTTCAAAACCGGATTTCTTCCTTTTATTTCCTTGCAAACTTTAGTTTATATGTATGCTTCACTGATATGTCTATCAGGATATATAAGAACAATTGTATTTAAATATTATAAAATATTTCTTTGAGGAATGGTTCAAATCAAAGATGATGAGACTTACTTTTTAGAACTGAATAAAAGTTAAGTTCTGGAATTAGGAAAGGATATTGAAAAGAATTATTCAACATAGAATGTTATAAGTGTCAGTTGACTGTATTAGCATACCTGAAAACAATATTTTATTATTCTCTTGCATGTTCTGCAAGTATGCTTCACTGGCTGAAGACTATTTCAAAGTATGAAGCTATCTCTGTATTGGAATACTTCGAGAGCCCTCTTGTTCACATAATGGGCTACTTGAAGAAAAAATTATATCATATTTCTTTTTCTTTTTAAAGAGAGAGGGACAGTGAGGAAGAGAGAGAGAGTCAATTTTATTTAGTTTTTCATGTGACTTTTGTTGCTTTGGCATTTTGTTGTGTGCTGGGGTTCGAATCTGTGTCCTTGCACATGCCAGGCAAGTCAGCACTCCAGCCCTTCATATTCCTTTTTATTTATTTGCAGAGTTCAAGCATGCAGGAATATAATTCACTTTAGATACTCACTTTCCCAGCAGATTTAAGCAATTGAATATCTCACTTAACTAATAATAAAATGTACCAATGGAGTCCTTTTCCTCTGAAAAGAAACTAAAAGGAAAGGTTTAAAACCTTACCATGGAATAAAATGCTATGTTTTGATACATTTAATTCAATACATATTTGTTAAGCACCAGTCATCTTTTAGACACTGGACAAACTGACATAGAGATGATAATACATAGTAAGTGAGAAATGACCTTGGAATCAACAGTAGGGAAACTGAACGAAGCACATGAAAGCAACTAGCAAAAGGTTTAAATTAATGATGTGATTGAGGAAAACAGGTACCCTTAACCAACACAGTGTGAGACAGAAAAAAACTACTTAGGTATTTATATAAGGTAATATTAATCTCCTGGTGAAGACATTGATCTCTTAATAATGCATCCACCTTCCAATTACAAGCACATAGACAAATCTCAGTCAATAGTACATCATTTTAGAAAGATCTTCACTTACAGTTATTGTTATGATAACTTTCATACTTTGCTCTTAATGGATACATCCTGTTCCTCTCTTAAACACAGCAAGAAAATAAAAACCAGCATTTTGCAATTCCTTAATGTCCCTCAAATTATTATTTAAAACAAAATGACAATAATAATCTATACCTTTCTTTTCCTATCTTCAGTGGGCTGGCAATAACATCTGTCCAGCAAGAAAGAAACATGGTATGAGAGAGATGTTGCATTAGTTGCTGCACCAACATTGTACTTCTGAAATAAATTCTTAGGATTTTTTTCTTCCGTTTTAATTCCTCAAGATGAGTACCTCAGTATCATGAATTCTGTGATAATGCAGGCTAAAACTAATCATGGTAGAAAATTATAAAATGCCATAAACTCTTTTTCATGGTATGTGATAGGAGTATTATAAGAAAAAAACTCATTGGGTACAAAAACTATATTCCTCGGGGAATAATCCACCACAAGAGTCAGGCCTAGTATAGCCGTACTGCCCTGAAAAGGAATGGTGTGGCAACCTGCTGATATCTTATGCGGTGGAAAGAAATCGTTCCAACAAATCTACTTAACTGTATACATGGTCTGAACAAGTCCATCATGAAACATTAAAAGAGTCTAAACTTTGACTTTACATTAACATGATAAGTGCTTAATATTATCTCATTTTTATCATGTCCACATTTTCAGATCTGTATGATATTCTTCTTCAACATCTGAAATTCTTTATTATCATGTATTAGTATTCCTTGTAAAGGTTAAAATACTTTTCTACTTTATCTCTTCTATTTTCCAAAATATTGATTGTTATGCCTTTTTACATCCTCATAGACTTTGATGAGTCATAATACATGAAGTACCTTAAATTTTTTTTCCCAAATACTAAAAAATACAAAGAGATACATAATATTGTGATACACCTTTTGCACTCTGAAAAATTACATTGTCTATGGCAACTTACTGAATTATGTACTGATAAATTAATTAAGCAATCAATGAAATGGATGCTTATTCTTTCCTCATATATATTATACTGTGTAAAATAAGTTCCTCAGGGTTATTTTCTTCTAAATGAGCCAATGGGCATTAAAATAGCTATCATAAGCATAGTGTTATAGCTGACAGAGCTTACTTTTATTTGCATAAAACTTTGTTCTGTAAATTTTCATACTGATGTTATTCATATGATCTAGAAATGTAAACTTTTATACAAGTTCACATTTTTAAAATGGATTCAGCATATATTAAATTGATTTTGATCACATGAATTAATCCTTGATATGCATGTCCCATGTACCATATATGACACCCTTGAATTTTGTTTACATAGAAACAAAAACTCCATACAATCTTTTACAACATGCAAGAATATCTTGCAAGAGAAATACAAGTACTTCAAACAGAGTGATATGTAACACAAGATTTTGCATTGGGAGATACATATACATGAGACTGCAATTTTTCTGCATTTCTCCTTTTGACAATTGCTGCAAAACTTTTGGAGATGTGCCCTCAAATAATATGATAAAATAATCATAGACTTATGAAAACCTTGAAATTTTAATCTTTTTTTCTTCATCAGGAACAATTATCATGTTTGGTATTTAATAGAAGATTTTAACAACTGCTCATTCTAGTAAATTTCAGTTTTATCTTTACTAAGTAATTGCAATGTGCAGGCTGGTATTTTTTAAAGAATTATTTATAAGTATCTGGAAGCCTACTTTCTGTGTTTCTCCCAAATACTTGATTTTATCCTATCTTAATGGCTCAAAAAACAAAAACATACTTCCTAAGTATAGTTATCTCTTTATTATCTTACATAAATATTTAGATCACAGTGTGGGCTTATGATTCATTTGCATTTAGTTTCACTTTGATAATTACATAATTTTTCCACTATATAATCTGAATATAATGAGAACATTTGTCAGTTTGGTTGGTTGGTGGCACAGGATAGCAGATCAGTGGGAACTACTGGGAATATCTAGATCTACTAGATAATAGCCAGATTTTCTGGGTGTGAGATAACCTGAAGCTGTGGCAGTGTGTGTGTGTGCTTGCAGGCAGAGTACAGCTTAGAGAAAATGAGCAAGAGAATTCATTATAAAATGGCAAGAGTTCAGAGGTAAAGTCTATCTTTGGAAATAAATAGATTATAATCGGACTGTTAAAGGCAAGAATGGGTGGGAGATGACACGACCTGATTAGCTTGACTTTCACAGAAGAAAGCTCAATTACCATCTAGAAAACAGACACATATTTATAATATAAATGATTCGAAATAAGTTTCAGAATATGTGCAGTTTTAACAGGAAAACAGAGTTCCACTGAATACTTTTTCTGAATGATAATGCTTTAATATAGGCCATGGTTTTAAAAATTTGAGCTATTGTCCTTTATAATTAATTGAGCAAAACATCATTAGATCTGTATTAAAATTGTATTAGATTAACACTTTCAAGCCACTAATCATCCTTGCACCAATTACCTTAAAGTCTTAGGGATGCTAAACATCTAAATTGAGATGTATCGAGATTGTAGCACTTAAAAAATTAGACATTCTTGGAAAGGCAAAATGAGTTATATTCACTTTTGATTTTGTGACCAAAAAGATGAGTTTTTAAAGTAAATAATTTAAATGAATTGTATTTATGCACACCTGGATTTGAAAAATCAATCAGTATTTCTGAAGACTAATTCAGCAACCAATGTGTAATTAATAATCTGACTACATTTTATATTGTCATATAAACTCGAAATGCAATTTAAGCATATTGTACTTGAGTTCTCTGCTCTCTAACTGGATTTAATACAATATTTTGAAGTGAAATAGTTTTAACATTTAATGGAAAATAAAATTAAGGTGCTTTTTGAATTATACTGAGTTGTACATAACCTTGAGGAAGTTGTGAAATAGAATTTACCTCTATAATAATTTCATACCACATAACCCAGTTTCCACAGAGAACACCATGAGAGAATCCCCTTAAAATCGTCTTGATAAATGCTTTCATGATACGAATATCAATTGGTTACTAACTAGCTAGAAAATTGTACTGGGATCTCCTTAGTGTCCTGTTGTGGGTTGGATATGAGGTGCCCTGAAAAGCTCCTGTATTAATTCAGGAGTAGACACAGGTGAAATGATTAGATTACGAGAGTTGCAACCTAATTGGACTATCCTAGCTTGCATGGACTGACTGGGTGGCAACTTTGGGCTGGTGAAGGATGGCTGGAGGAGTTGGGTCAGTGGGCATGTGTCCTGAAAGGGTTTATCTTCCATATAGCCACTTCCCTGTTACTCTCTCTTCTTCCCAGATACCATGTCCCAAGCTGTTTTCCTCTGCCACACACTTCCACCGTGATGTGCTGCCTCATCTTGGACCCAGACCAATGGGCTTTTCAGAACTTCTAAAACTATGGGTCAGAATAAACTTTCCTCCCTGTAAGTTGCTCTGGTCAAGTATTTTGGTAACAGCAACACGAAGCTGATTAACACCTACCATATATTGCATTTGGTGGCCAATATATTTAGACCGCTGCTAGTAGAGGTGTAATTGGTGGTGGTGTTCTAAAAGGATACTATGTCTTTCCAAATCAAAGGTACTTGAATTTTATGCATTTATTTATATTGTTCCACTTTGAAATGGATATTTCTTGGCACTTTTATGTGAATTTAGACACTAAACAGTTGAGCACTGAGTTTTCTTTTGTTGCACTAATTCACCACTTGGATCCTCTTTAAGAAGTCCACTATTTATCAGGTTTAAGCAACTCTGTCAATACATATGCATATATGAATGTTAATCCCTTCATTATGTAAAATGATAATAATCCGATAAAAACATTAAAAAAATGAAACAACAACAAAAGAGTAAAAACCTAATATATAAATATATATACATATTTCTATATATATAATATAATAAAATAAAGAAGTTCACTGCTTAAAAATGTTGAATATTTAAGATTAAAAATGTATTTGTTTCAGTAAAACATATTTTGGCTTCATGGACACTCAGAATTATCTGATGCCCTGTTTTATGTGGTCTTCCTCAGGAATACCAAGCCAAAATATATTCAGAGCTGTTTCTTTGTTTTCAACATTTTTTTAATTTGTTCAACATAGTTTTACATATTGGAGGAAATCATTGTCACACATTCATGAACACATGGATATTGACAAAGCAAGCCAAGGCATATGTAGATACTAGAACACAATCTGAGACAGATTTAATGTTGGCTAAGCTAAATAATAACCTCAATTTGGGTGAATTTTTACATGATCAGGGAGAATCATGGCTATGATGCTGAGGGGTGAAGGGAATAAACAAATGTTTTATTTCTTTTTTTATTTTTTTGCTGTAATGAATAAATACTTTATTTGATCAGAGCATTCAATAGAACACTATAGTAGTCTTCCCTCGAGGTTTGTATCTTTTCCAATAAATATCTTACACTATTGGACTACTCTCAATACATTACTTCCATCCTTCCCAGAAGAATTTTTTTCTTCTATTTTATCAAAACATTTGAGTTCAACAAGAGTTTTCTGACTTCTGTCTCTTATAAGTTTTTTTTCCTTCCTGTTTCAAATATTTGTTCATTTTGTCACAGCTTTAGAAGATGACATGCTTCTGTTTCTGTTCATGACCCACACTCCACTAAGCTCCTTGAGTCTGTCTCCATTCTCTCCCCTTTCCGGGGTTACAGGCTAGCACTCATTCTCCTCTTTTCCTTTTAGGCCGCTTCTCTAGTCTGATTTTGTGAAAATACACACGAACATATGACCTCTGAATATAGAATAAATATACCCCCCCAAAAAAGGCAAAACATGCACTCCCAAACCCTTTATATTATACTCATTTGTGGCTTTTAATGAAATATTTTCAGAATTGCTTATACAACTTACACACACATAATTTTACACATATTTTAGAGAAAAAAATGATAGTTATAGTTCTTTTTGTCCTTAACCTTATTAAATCTATTAAACAAACTATTATCCAAGGTTAAATGCTAGCTTAGTCAACTAAGTAATTTACACTGAAACTCCTTTCAGAGTGACTTTGGCGTTCACTAGTAATGCTAGCAGATGACTGCTACTGTTAACTCCTGGATTCCCCTGATACCTTTGTTGATTTTTTCGGTATTTGTATGCAGTAAATCTCAAGATGTGCGGTTCCAAGGGATTTGACAGGTGTAACCACTATCACAGTAACATACAGAACAACTCTAGAACTGCAGAACTTTTCCCTGTGCCAGCTCTTTGTTGTAAACCCCATCCATCTCCTTGTCTGCAATCACAAATCTGTTTTTTATCTCTTCAATTTTGCTTTATCAGAATGTTTTACAGATGGAATCACACAATATGGAATCTTTTATGCCTGAGTTATGTAACAAATATTTATTTGAGAAATCTGTGTTGTTGTGTTAAACAGTACTTTCTTTGTTTTTTAATATTAAAACATAGTGGGGACTAGACTGTTGGCTTAGCAGTTGGAGTGCCTGCCTGTAAGGTACAAGGAACTGGGTTTGAACACCAGCACCACACACAAAAAAGGTGTTGGGGAAACAAAGTCCAGATGAAAAAATAAAATTGATTTTTTTCCTTTTCTCAATCTCTCCGTCTGTCCTAAATACAACAACAACAGCAACAACAGCAACAAAATAGCGTTCTGTTGCATGGACATAGCATGGTTTCTCTAGCCATTTACCTGCTAAAGAAATCTAGGTTATTTCTACCCATAGATAATGATAAATAAGGCTATTGCACAAATGTACACAAGGTTTTGTGTAAGCGTATTTTGTCTTCACTTGTGTAAGTACCCTGAAGAATTCCTGGATACTATGGTAGATATATGCCTAAATTTAAGAAACAGCCAAACTGCTTTCCAAAATGGTGGGTATATTTTCTAACCTTACCAATTATAAGAGCTTAGACCACATTCTCCCCAGCACTTTGTACTGCCTTTCCTCTCTCTAATTACTCTAAGAAGTGTGGTTTGGGCTCACATATTCCTATTGACTAAAGATGATGTTTATTTCTCCATGAATAAATTTTTCATTTGTATATATTCTTTGGTGAAGTGTGTTTGTTAAAGAAAATTCTGTGTTAATTCTTTGTTCCTTTAATGTAACATTTCATTATCTGAATATCTTCAAGAATATTTTTAAACTTTCTTTTGATTGTTTTAAATATAGTCTACAGAGGCTTAAACCCTTTCTGACCTTTACTGTGAATCTGTGATAGGTAGTCACAATATCATAGTAGATAGTTTACACTACTCCCTAGGCTCTTTCTTTTACCACTGCTTGACTTTGGGAAAGTTAAGGAACTTCTGAATACCTCAAATTTTCCTCATTAAAATTTGAATAATTATAGTTGCTATCACACAGGGTTGAAGGTTAGATGAGATAGTACATGTAAAAGGTGCAGCATAGTAGTGGCACACTTTGTGTTCCTTAAACATTCAGTATAATAGTCATTTTAATAATTATTACTTTTTATATATTATTATTTATTATATAAATTATTTATTATTTATTATATAACTATTACTCATTTTTATAATTATTATCATGTTTCATCAACTACATTCTTTTGGGGGGCAGGGTTGTATCTTCTTTTCCACAATATTTAGTCCTGGGGATGAGGTTATCTTTGAAAAAAAAGGTTTTTATTTTTTTGTCCATTGGTTTATCTGGTGTATTTGGATGCTTAATATTTTTTTACTAGTTAATACAGTTACATTGGCATTTTTTTAGCTATTTTTTAGTGCATAACATATTTAGGTTGAATGGAGGCAGATGGCTCAGACTCATACCTAATCTTCAGTGGATGTTGTAGCCGTTCTTAAAGGACTCCTGCAGGACCCAAAAGTGCTGTACAATCAAACTATAAGAAAATAACTTCAGTAGAGAAATAAGATACCACTATCCAAATTAAAAAAAAAAAAACAAATTTAAGGGATCAGAAACTAGTTTAATGTCCACAGAAATTTTTATTTGACTTTTTTCTTTTTTTCTGGAGAAGTGGACAAAACAAAGGCAGACCACATCAAAAACACATAATGAAGTCATTTCACACTGCAGCGCCATGCAGCGCCACCGCTACAAATGATTTTACCATCATTTATTGAAATGTGTATATTTTTATAAAAGCAGTCACAAAATAATTATAAATATGTCAAAACATCTTTCCTTTCTTTAAAATTGTGGGGCAAGCAGATTATGTTATAACTCATTCAAAAAATGACTTCTGACAATTTTTATCTTCTTCACTAACCTCTCTAGGCACACATATTCATTCTTATGTTCCAAAGTGCTATGTTCTTTTAGACGTTTTCCTTAGAATAATTATACCTTACTTAATCTCTGAATAGTGCTGAATTAGTGCTGGGAATAGTATTATACAATGTACAACAATTCTATAGGTCCATGCTACCAATATTGACAGCACAATTCTCCCCACTAATATATAAAAATTGCCATTATCTGATCGCTTTTTACATGGTATTATCCTACTAGCTCATGGTGTCCTGTGACTGGAGTTTTAGAACAAGTGACTTCTAGTTGGACTTTTCAGCATACCAGATCCAAACTATTTCCCTTGCTCTGCTGAGGGTTAAAATGCTCTAAGATAGAAATGAGGAGATAAAAAAGTAAATGAAGAGTTTCCATACAAAAGTATTATGAACACTTTTCAGGAATAATGTTAAACATTTTCCAAAACTGTCAAATGTCAACATTTTGACAGCATGAGAAAGAGTATTACACATTTTCCATTCCATCAGAATTTTGACATTTTTCAAAAGACACATTCACAAGACAGACTAGTTTTGCCTGTGAAAAGATACAATCCCTACTACATATTAAGGAAGTTTTATTCAGAAAGAATAAAAATAAAAGAAGCAGAAGACATCCAATATCATCACAGAAAGATACAGAGTACAATTACTACATAGGTGGAGCAGCTTAAAAACCTGTGAGAATTCTCTGTTAATATCTTAAAGATATTATAGGTCATGCAATTAGTTCTCAATTTACTGTGATAATGATAAAATGTGAAAATAGTAAAAACTTGCCACAAACTTAAATTCGACTTTTTTCCTTCTGTAATTTTAATTCCATCAATTATTATTGCCAGAAAATAATACCCCCCAATAAAAGTAAAAAAGGAAGTTCTTTTCATTTTCTATTATTTTTCTAAATATATGTATATAACAAAAGCTGAATAAACAGTAGTGAGAGAATGGATATCAATAGTCAGCCTTTCAATAATCAAGTATTATGCCTTCTGTTCTTTCCATGTTGAATCAACAAACAAAAATGACATTTTAAAATAATGGTCATACCCAATCTTTTTAAATATTCATTTGCTTTCTGAGAACTGCTTAAAATATCTGACTAAAATTTTTCAAAGTTTTTATTATGAGTTTCTATGCCCATGAGAATTATTTGAAGTAAACAGTTCTCTAACACAGAGATAATAACAGTGCCTAAAACTATTTTCAGATTTCCATAAGGCGACTAAATTAAAACTGTCATTTTAGTCTCCAAATAACTTCTCACAACAGTTTGTTCCAGGCAAAGTATGTTTTATTCAGTCTTTTAAATGCAGAACAAGAATATAAAAATATAAATATTAAAATAAATGCATCTAAATTTTAATTTTAATTTTAGGTAAATATCTAATTGATGCCTTCCTCTGCACAGTTTTATTCATATCTCCCTATATATTTTTAATAAAACATGACAATCTTTTATTATAAATCAACACTTATGTATGCAAAATACTGCTGTTTTTAATATTCACCAAAGGAAGTATATTTCATATGCATTAGTTTTGAATAATAATTGAAATATTCAACTAAATTCAAACTTAGCCACTTATCAATGCAGACTAAACACAAATGAAATTTCATTTAAAAGAGGTATTGAGAAAACAAAAGATAATAGTTTAACTCATGTATTTCTTTGTAAAGAAGAAAAAGAAAACTATTCATAGTTGTGCATTTTAAAATAGATTTTGTAAATGGAATGATTTAAGTGAAGGATAACCTTAAGAATAGAGAATGCATTATTTCAAACCAGGAAGAATATACAATGTAAAGGTACTTAACAAACCTCAAGTGGTGGTAAATTAAGGTTCATTATAGGGGAAAACTTTCTAATAAACTCCTGAGAGTAAGTATAAAATGCCACCCTGTAGGAGACATTAAAAACTATGTTCACCATCTTGCATGGTTGAGAGGGGACACAGTAAGAGATCTGCATAAAAGACCACTGTTCCATCTTTGCTCAAGCTGTCTGGTTTGTATGTGGGTGTAACAGTGAGTTAGATGTTTTCTAGTATGTACTTTTATTGTTACCTCAACAAAGTACTAACCACCCAAATGGTACTTGTTGACATGCAACATCTAAGACTATTTTCTGTTTTCTAACTCCATGTGCAGGGGGGATACAGCAAAATAAAACATAACAAAATAAAATACCTTCATCAGGATGATAAGAATTGTCAAAGACGAAAAAAAGGATATGGTCTACTGCTTATAATAATAAAACTTGGAAGAAGTTTTTTAGAGTTTAATTCTCAAGGCAGGTGAAAACACTTATGATATGTATGCTATTTGACTTTCTTCTAAAAATTCTATTTTTAAGAATTCTCTCTAATGCAATTATCTGAGGTCTGTGCGAATAACACACCATCTTATTTATTTCAGCTGAATTAATTAGAAAAATATAAATGTCCAATAGATGGATGTTTATGTCTTTTGCATACAGTAGAAATCTATGCAACTTTGAAAATTATGTTCTAAGTAACAAAAATCTTCTAACATATAGAAGAGAAAAATTACTTTTGTGACAATTATTCTGAAATATTAACATGTTAAAAATATTTTAGAAAGGCATTTAAATTTCCTTTATCAGGCTAGGGATACAGCTCAATGGTAAAGCAATTGCCAACTATGAGCAATGTCGGGTTCAAACCACAGTCATGCAAAACAAATAAACAAATAAATAATAAATAAATTTTCCTTATTATGTCCTTTTCCAGTTACACACATTCTGAATTGTTTCATTCTTTTTTCCACTCTTATAAATGCTGAGAATATTTTGTGATCCTTAAAAGGGTTTGTGTCTAAAAGATTATTGGGAATTTCTCTAACATGCTTTGAAATCTGTTCCAATAGGTATCTTATTACAAAGACAGATGACTTGTACTGACGTACATAAATAAGAAAAGGAAACTTTAGGTCTTATTGGCTTGCATGATTCCTAGAAACCAAAGTTGCAATAAAAACTGATCCAGTACCTGACTTCTTTAAAAGAAAATGTGTAACTACAAAGGGATTTTTTAAATTTCTAGGTTAATGATGAAAGCAGGAAAGCAAACTACATCTTGACATCATTCACTTGTCAATATTTACATTGTGTTTCTGGAAGGATATTGATCAAGGTACTAATGACATCTCTTTGTGCTATGGAGATATAGATTTTTCACTTTGGAAAAACAAACATGTAAATAAATATGCAAATTCAAACTATGAATTTAAATTTTTTCTTAATTCTCAGGATTAGTGATATGAGCTCATATTTTTAATAAACTTGTTCATATATTAATAATTTTAATATATCAAAGAATATCTTAAATTTATGGAAATAATTGAACTTTTGAAGTAAGATTATTACATAAGAATTGATATGGAGAAAATTAGGAATCTAGAAATTTTCGCAGAGGTCCTTAGAGTTCTACTTCTGATGAGAGGAGAAAAATAACTAAAATAACTAAGTTTCTCAGGTAATAAAGAGAAAGATGTATAGTTGGAAACTTTTATTAAATGAATTGGACTTCAAATTACTTTGGAGAAATCAGTCTTTGAGTATACGGAAGTAATAACCATGCCATGGGATATTCAACCAGCAAGGTTGAGATAAAACATCTAAGTATAGTAGGACAAAGTAACAGAGTTTTGGAAGCAGTGCATGAGGAGTCAGTGGGAACAATACTGTATTTTGTGGCTGATGAATGCTTGTCAGGGCAAAGGAAGGACAAGTTACACAGGAAGCTACTATAAGGGGAGACTGAAGATAGGTGGTGAGCCATGTATGAAAATGAGGACCAGGAGAAGGTGGCAGTATATGACCCAGAGAGCCAAGGCAGTACAGCTCCAGCTTCATGTGTGCCCTGAGGACCTGAACAAATCTGCTTTGCTTCTGGTGAGAGTGATAGCCATGGTATTACAACTACAGAAGATACTCAGAGATACACAGTTCTGTGGACCAGATAAAATACATGATATAAATTGCCTATTCTTTGGGGTTATCTAAAACTTCCATTATTAAAAGTTGATTCATTGACTTACTTTAGTTAAAATAAATACGTACAAACTTATGATATTTGAGAATTTTAAAAATTACAGAAAAGGGTTGGAGTCGGGGATGGAGTGGTGGTCGGTGATTATGATATTTGCTTGGCATGTGCAAGTGCAAGGGTTCAAACCCCAGCACCCACATGCACAACTAAGTGTCAGAGTAACGAAAGCCTTGTGAAAAACTCAAAACTCAATGAACGTTGGTTTTCTCTCTCTCTCTCTCTCTCACTGTCCTTCTCCATTTTTTTCCTTTGAAGGATAAAATTTTTATTTAAAAATATGGAATGCTTCACAAATTTGCGAGTGTCCTTCTCTCTTTAAAAAAAAAGGGGGAAGCTGTGGCTAGTCCATTACAGCGCTTGCCCAGCATGAACGAGCACGCGAGTTCAAACCCCAGCACCACGTACACAACGAAGTCTCTGAGCAAGGAAAGCCACATGAAAAAACTAAATTAAAAAAAAAAATAAGTGTTCCTCTTTTTTTCTGTCTCACTGTCCCTCTCTCTTAAAAAACAAAAAAAAAATACAAAAAAACCTCAACCCCATATATTATTCCATCACATCTCTCAGATGCGTTTCAGAATGATGATGGAGTGCTTCATCATTTTACCCATGATCTACAACATTTTTAAAGTCTGTTGTCTTTTTGTCATTTCAACACACCTGGCTAGGAAAGCCCAAGAACTGAATGACTCTAATTATCTGTCTTCCCTTGCATCTGGGTAGTTAAATCCAGTTGCCGCTGTCAATTGTGGTCCAACATCAGCCAGGTTTCTCAGACTTTCTGGCAACCCTTCCATCTCATATAGGCAGGTGCTTCTGTCATTCTTTATAATCAGTATTTCACCACTTCCCCTCATTCTTCAACACTCCAAGCCCTCTTTTGATTAGGGGATGGCATTGCTTCTCACTTCAAAGAGAAATAGGAAGCCAGAGTGAGGGCAAGAGGATGCAGGATTCTGTATCCATCTGTGTGAAGCAGCTGCCTCTGCCCTCATTCTAACCTCTTTTATCTTTCTCTTGCCATGGTCATGCCTGGGCTGTCCCCTTACCCCCTGACAGACGCTCTTCAGCATGATTGTATACTTAATTCTCACATATTGTAAATAATACAATGTGCCTTTTGCTTAAGCCCATGTTTTCGTCTTCTATTTCTCTTTATTTCACAGTCAAATATTTTATATGATGCCTTTATCCAAAATTTTCACTTGCTTACTTCCTCTATACTCTTTCAGAGGGAAATTATAACGTGATACGTATCAACACCAATCAATTAAAGTCTCCTAATCCCAAGGAACATTTTTATTTCTACGATCTTTCAATAATGTCTTTACATATGAATAGCCTTTGGTATAATGATCACTTGATCATTCTCGACTCACTTTCTTTGGTTTTTGTGGATCCCCATTGTCCAGATTTTCTTCTATTCCATTAATTTGAATTTTTCTTTTGTTAACTGGTCCCCTAATCTACTTTTCATTATTTGAGTTTTTTACTAAAGTTTTATTTCAACCTGATTTATAATAAAAAAGACATAGTTCTAGGGTACCGTGTGATTTCTCAAGGCTCTTTCTGAGGTCCTCTGCTTATACCTTGCATCACACCATAGCAGGCATAAAAAGCAAATTTTAAAGCTCTCTTTTGAATTATAATCTCTAACATCTGTCTAAATATCATCGCCAGGTAGATGTGTCTCAAACATTCCTCAATTTCTCACCAGAAACCTTTATTTTCTATCTCTTGAATTTATTTTTCATCCAGTTCTGATTCCTATTTCAATCCACAACACAAAATCCACTCACATGTTCAAGCAAAAGACCTGAAAATCATTTTCACTCCTGAAATCCTATCAATCTTCAAATATTGGTGTTGCCATTCCCTAACTATCCATCCCTGCCACTCTCATCACACACTCCAAAACCCTTTCCTCTATCCTCTGAACACTTGAAATAATAAGCTTTTCAAAACATATCACATTTTCTAATTCCCATACCTAAACTTTTAAACATCTTTTCACTTATCTTAAACATAAAGACAAGTCCTAAACAGGGAATACAACTCCTGTAGGATCAAGCCTCACCCAACTTCTTTGTGGCAGACTCTGGTTTGATGTCCCACATTCCTATACAACATCATTTCTCCATTCTGGAAAAGCTCACTGCTTTTTACTAACATTTTGTGCACCTGGAAAAGCTTTTCAATATGAGTGTTTTCTCTACTTATAGATATATGTGTACACAAAAGGCAAAACTGAACTTACCCATGTAATACTTGGTGTTTTAGGTACTGATCCTTATATTAGTATTTTGCTTTCTTTCCTGATTAAAAAGCAGCTATCTTTCCCTTCTTCTGACCTTAAGTGTGGAAATAAGAGATGGCAATAGAGGAGCCATCTAAGGACTATGAAGCATCCAGAGTAGGGCAAAGTCAAGCATCAAGGATGATGAATCAGGGGCTGGAGTGGTGGCTCAGTGGTTATGGTGCTTGCCTGGCATGTACAGGTACACGAGTTCAAACCCCAGCACCACGTACACAACGAAGTCTCAGAGGAATGGAAGTCACATGAAAAACTAAATAACAATTTCTAAAAAAAAAAAAAAAAAAAAAAAAAAAAAAAAAAAAAAAAAAAAAAAAAAAAAAAAAAAAAAAAAAAAAAAAAAAGAAAGAAAGAAAGGATGATGAATCCAGAGAGACAGAAGTAGTCTGGGCGCCCCATGACTTATTTGACCAGGTAATGAAAGTCATTTATTTTTATGTGAAAAAAAAATCCACATCTATTTACACAAAAAAATTCAAAGTTATTTGCTACAAAAACATCTCAGCAGTAATTATTAAACTTTCTCTTTGCCTTTCAGATTCAGACAAACAGTATTTTGTTAAAAAATATTAATTTATACATTTTATTTAAACTTTAGAAAAACTCTAAACCACAATTCTTTTTCTCACCCAAAGGCATTCATGGATGAACTTATTCCTAACTGCTACTGTCAACTGACCTCACTACTCTTTTGCTAATTACTTCAAGTATTGATTTGGATTTACTACAAAGAAACCCTTCCTTGTCCCCAAAACTAGGTTAGGTTCACCTGACATGCATTGTTGTTGAACTTTATGCTTTCTCATTCTACATTGTCATCACACTTAAAACCCTGCTCTCACCATCACATCTAGACTGTATGATTCTGATGACAAAATCATGCTTTCTTACTCCACTCTTTTTTTTTTGAGATATTTATTCATTGACCCATCATACAAATTTTAACAAAATAGTATATAATGTATATAGATTCTGAAATTTGGATTTACCCCCCAAGAGTGCCCTCCCAATTATCCACCCTTATCCATCCCTTTCCCTTCCCATTATAACTCTAAAAAATGTATTAGGTTGTATAACATTACATAATATCTGGATTTAACATCTGATATTAGATCACTTCTCTTAATGGCCAGGTTCTAGTTTCAGCCTCCACAGAGGAGTGGAGAAAATCGACCATTAGTTCTCTGGGTTATGCTGATTTCACTCAGCATAATTTCTTCCATAGCCATCCATTTACCTTCAAAGGCTGCAATATCATTGTTTCTAATTGCTGTGTAAAATTCTATGGTATAAATGTACCACATTTTTTGGACCCATTCATCCAGTGAGGGACATCTGTGTTGTTTCTATAGTCTAGCAATAGTAAATTGAGCTGTTATGAACATAGATATTGCTGTGTCACTATAATGTGCTGATTCTAAATCCCCTGGAAAGAGACACAGGAGTGGAATAGCAGGGTCGTATGGTGGACTCATCCCTAGTTTTTTGAGGATTCTCCACGCTGCTTTCCAGACTGGGCTGTACCAGTCTGCAGCTCCACCAACAGTGTGTTAGTGTACCTGTCTCTCCACAGCCCCTCCAGCATCTATTATGTTAATTTTCTTCATTTTTGCCATTCTGACTGGTGTGAGGTGATATCTTAATGTAGTTTTCATTTGCATTTCTCTGATTACTAGTGATTTAGAGAACTTTCTCATGTATTCATTGGCTTGATCAATGTCCTCTGTTGAGAAGTTTCTATTTAGCTCTTTGGCCCATTTATCAATTGGGCTGTTTGTGTTTTTGTAGTTGAGATTTTTGAGGATTTTGTAGATTCTGGATATGAGTCCCCTGTCCGAGGAATCATACTCCATGATTCTCTCCATTTCCGTAGGAAACCTCTTGACTCTTTTGATTGTTTCCTTGGCAGTGCAAAAGCTTTTTAGCTTAATGGCATCCCATTCACTGATTTTTGACTTTACTTCCTTCACTTTAGGAGACATGTTGAGAAAGTCTTTCCCTACTCCCAAATGCTGAAGTGTTGGACCTAATTTGTCTTCCATCCTTACTCCACTCTTGAGTCTCAGCACCTATCACGACACCAACTATACAGCAGACATTCAATACCTACTTGTTAAATACATTACTTGATTTAGCATTGGTTGACAATAATTATGTATGATCATAATCTTATTGTTCACTACATGTACAATGTCATAAATATTTTGAAGCTTCTTTTTCTCAGTGATTTGAATATTACAATTACTGAAATTTGATCCCCACTACATATACTGTTCTACTTCTTTCTCTGTACACTTATGATAATAACACTGTCCTTCAGTTACAGCTTTACAATGTTAATTTTTTATTTATTTATTTTTAGTTGAGGCAAAATTTATATGGTGAGATGCACAGCTTTGGCATGCAGTGTTTTCCCTGTGGCCCATTGCCACAACCCATGCAGTTGAACTTGGGTACTGGCGAGAGGTGATGAGGGCCTTAAGAAAATAAAGAAGACACAGACACAAAGATAGAAAGAAAAAGCTGGGACCAGGTGGAACCCTGTCCTCTGATGGAGAAACAGTTACCCAGAGCTAGCACAGCACAGTGTATTTTAGAGTTTGTCATGAGAGAGTTAACTAGGAGAAAGTTTCTAAAAAGCAAACAGGGCTTGAAGATTACAGCATCAGGAGCAATTTGGTAATCACAATTATTTTTTATTAAGGCTTTCATTCCTTAGCAACCAATGTCGAAGCCCAAGGTCAAGGACTGTTTTTTGTCTCTGTTGGTTAGGTCAGAAACGTTCTGCATGTATACACTAGATATTCTCAAAACATGGCTCCGGTTTTTATAAACAAATCACTTTTGACTTTAAATAGAAACTGTAATTATTGAAACTACATTAAAACAATAAGAAATTTTTATTCAGCAACTGATGTCCAGTATCAAGGCCATAGACAGTTTTTACATTCCTGGACTGTAATCCAGAATCACCCTGCATCACAACACAATATCATAATATAGTATTTTTCCCAAGCAGGACCTCAGGAACAGAGTATTCTGCACGTTTCAAACAGAGACTGTCCCCTTACAGAGTTCTAAGGCTATTTCAGACCAAGTACATCAGACATAAGCTGCAAATTCACATAACTAAAATTCCAAGCCAAAATTAGACACTTTTTGAGCCATGCAGGAAAATGTTTCCAGTCAGAACTGTGCCTCCATCAAAGGTCCTAACTGGGAATAATCCAGACAATGGCTATCAGATCTGGTTCTCAGCAGTCCCTACCTACTTTGGTCTCCCCAGACCCCCAACTGCCTCCTCAACTGAAAGAGACACCCTAATTCTACCCAAGTTTCCACTCACTTGTAGCTTACAAACTCTCTCCAGCAGGATGGAGGAGTTATATAACTCATTTGGTTTCCTTATCACAGGAATCACGGGTTCATTTTAGACACTGACATTCACTGCCTGAAAAATGTTTTTATATAATTGGTCAATTTTTAGTTGTTTCATCAACATCCAGTTTCCATGACTTCATATCACCCAGAAACAGATGCCACATTTAACAGAATTTTTGTTTATCATCTTGCTATTTGATTTCTAATTGTCTTAATTGATTTTTGTTTCTTCTCTACATGTGATGGAGATTGTGAGAGCTTTCCTATTCTTAAATTATGCACTTGGCAGTCATAAAGAATAAATTACTACTTGGTGTGTCTTGGGCTCATGCTTCCTAAGACTGGAGCACATGTGTATTATAGAAAAATATAGTTTGCTGACTATTTCTTATGGTCTAAATCAAAATACTGCACAATTAACAAGCTCAGATCCATGGTGGCTCACATGTAAAAGCTAGGGGGAAATAATGGAATACATTTTAATTTTATTTAAAGGCAATGTTTTCTCCTGTGGTTTCAGGTCTGGTGCCAATTCATGAGAAACAGATCATCACAGGTCAGGCTATATTTCCTTCTTACCTTCAGCAGGTATGCTGGTAATCAAACTGTGGGCAAGTGGCCATTCCAGGTGAGATAACGGATTTAACTATAATTTTCATTGAAATCTTATAACTCCACATATTCACTCTTATTGTTTTCATTTTTTAAAAAAAGATACATCTCTTTATAAAGTAAAATTAACCTAATGCATCCCAAAGGGTACAAGTTAATATTGTAGAGTGTTATTTAATTTAGCAGGCATAAATTTTCAATTAAGTCCAGAAAGAGTAACTATTGAAAACAGACTGAGTACATTAGATAAAATGTGAAGAAACACATAATTCTCCAAGATTGTTAATTTTCCTATTCATCCAAAATTCTTAAAATGAAAATCATAGGCAATTGACAGAAATGTTGTAGGATTTAGAATGTAAAAACAAGCAAAAATCCTGGTAAATAGGCTCCTTCTCCTAAAATAAAGTCTTTAAGTATCCTACTCCTAGAAGAAGTCTCTGTAACCTGAAACTTCTTGCTTTAATCTGTCTTTAGGCTGGATTTAATTTGTCTACTCAAAATATTTTATTTTTTACATTTTTCTAGAATTCACCAGGCTCATCAATATAATTCATTTATTCTCTTTTAAAGAAATTCAAGATGCTAAATTCAATTCTGCTAAAACATTTTTAATATTCTTAATTTCTAATTATAAATTTATAATTACTGGATTAGATATCCTAATCTGAATCTCTGATATATCAATTTAAATTTCCCACCTTTATTTTTCCTGTACTGTAATTTTTCTTCCTTATATATTTGTATTGCATTTTCTTTTCTCTTTATTCTTTTTTTTTTTTTTTTGTATCAGAGATTGGACCCAGGGGGGCTTAATCACTGAGACACATCCCAGTGTTTTTATTTCTTATTTTGAGACTGAGTCTCTCTAAATTGTCTTTAATTTGCTGAGGCTGATTTTCAACGTCCTCCTGTTTCAGCCTCTGGAGTGACTGAGATTATAGGCATGTGTCACCACAATTGCCTATATTGCCTTTTCTTTGTTGATAATTCAGTTAGTCTCATTTCTTCCTTTAAATATCTAAAGAATGTAAGAGAGTGATTTCTACTTTAGAAATGAGCTTTGGTAGTGCAATTTTGATATGATTGCCTTATTTTTTTTCAAAATATCTTCCTTTGCCTATTAGAACTCTTGATGTTTTAAAAAACAAAAACAAAGCATTTCCTAATTAATGTGGCTTTTAAAAAACTGTTGTTAATGTTTTCAAAATGTGTCAACATGCATAATCATATATTTTTTTTCTATTTAAGTAATGATTTTAATTTAAAACATGTGCATGCTCAAAATAAAGCTTTGGAGCCTTGAAAAAGCTCTACTCTCCAGTTGTAGATTTTTTTAATTTACTATTTTATTCATTCAACAAAGTTATATATTTGAGGGAATCATTGTTACATAATCATGCATAGATGGATATTGACAAAAGTAAGTTAAGGTGGATCCTAGTCCAGGATCTCCCACTCTGATCATTCCCTGCTCCCATGGTTCCTCTGCTTTAACCCCATGTTATAGATAGAATTAAGCATATACATGTTTATTAATTTTTGAATTTTCTCATCTTCTCTGCCTGCCTGTGTATAGTTGGGCTTCTCATGGGATTCGAGGACTCCCAGTTGCATTGATAATCCCCTAATCCCTCCCCGCACCCGCATCCATCCCTTCTCCCCCCAGCTTCATAGTTATGGTTGCCCCCGGCTTATGTGAAAATTCACGTATGTTGAGTTTATCTTTTAAGCCTAGCTAACTTTAAATCTGTTTTATATTTTACTCTAGCTTCCACATGTGAGAGAAAACATTCAGCCCTTAAATCTCTGAGTTTAGAATATTTCACTAAACAATTTTTTCATCTTCATTTGGCTGCAAATGTCAAGATATCATTCTAATAGGAGAGTAGAATATATATGTATATATATTTCATATTTTAATAAATATATATATATATATTTCACACCTTTTTAATCTACTCATTCAGCAAGGGGCTTAGGGGCATCTGGGTTGGTTCCATAATTTAGCTACTATAAATTGAGCTGCTTTAAGCACTGATGAAGCTGTGTCTCTTTAGTATGCTGATTCTAGTTCTTTTGTGAAAATACCTAGGAGCGGGATAGCTGGGTCATAAGGTGGTTCCAGCCCTAGTTTTTGAGGAGTCTTCACACTGCTTTCCAGAGTGGTTGTAGAAGCTTGCAGTCCCACCTGCAGAGTGATAGTGTTCCTCTCTTTCCACAACCCCTGCAGCATCTGTCATTGCTCATATTCTTCATTTTTGCCACTCTGACAGGAGTGAGGTGGAATCTCAGTGAAGTTTTGATTTGCATTTCTTTGATTGCTAGTTATGTAGAACACTTTCTCATATATTGATTGGCTTTTTGGACTTCCTGCATTGAGAAATTTCTATTTAGTTCCCTAGTGCATTTATTGATTGGATTATTTGTGGTTTTGAATTCTTTGTATATTCTGGATATAGGCTCTCTCTTGAAGGTATAGCAGGCAATGGTTTTCTCCCATTCTGTGAGTTCTCTCTTGACTCTTGATTAATTATTTAGTGTGCAGAAGATTTTTAGTTTAATGGCATCCCACTCATTTTTTTTTCTTGTTTTAATTCTTGTGCTCTGGGAGTCTTGTTAAGAAAGGTGGTGCCAACACCTATGTCATGGAGTGTTGATCCTATGTTTTCTTCAAGCAATTGTATAGTTGCTGGTTTAATTACAAAATCCTTGAATTATTTTGTTTTCATTCATGTTCAGGGTGAGAGGTAAGGATCCAGTTTAGGTTGCCTGCATATGGCTGTCCTGTTTGTTCAGCACCATTTGTTGAACAGGCTGTCCTTCTTCCACACTATGCTTTTACCCCCTTTATCAAATATCAGATGGTTGAAGATTTGAGGGTTTGTCTCGGTATCTTCTATTCTGTTCCCTTGGTCTTCATTTCTGTTTTGAAACAAATACCATGCTGTTTCTGTTACTATAGCCCTATAGTGTATTTTCAGGTCAGGAATTGTGATACCTCTTGTTTCCTCTTTCTTGCTTAGAAATGTTTTGGCTACTTTGGGCCTTTTGTTATTCTATATGAATTTGAGAATTGCTTTTTCTATATTTGTGAGGAATGTCATTGGTATCTTGATGGGGAGTGCATTGAATCAATATAGGACTTTCGTTAAAATGGCTGTTTTGGTTATATTGATTCTGCCTAACTAAAAACATGGAATGTTTTTCCATTTACTCAGTTCTTCTGCAATTTATTTTTTTAATGTTTGATAGTTTTCTTTTGTAGAGGTCCCTTATGTCCTTTGTTAGATTGATGTCCTTTCTCTTTTCTTATTTATTTGATGTCTCTTTCTTTCTCTTTATTTATTTGAAATTCTACATATAAATGTGTTCTGATGGCAATTTGGTACCTTTGCCTCCTATTCTTTTACTGTCACTTTATTTTTCTATCTCACTTTATTACCACTTATAATGTTTTCTTTGCTACTGGAAGTGTATTGCATGAACCAGAAGCATATTATGTGACTGAAAATGCTAAACCTCAGCCCTAGCTCTAATCTACTAAATCAGAATCTGCAAATTCTGACAAGATCAGCAGATGACTCCTATGAATACTGTAGGAAATATTACATAACTCTGCTAACGCAGAACGCCGAAACAAGTACCTTGAATCTAATGAAGTAGGTTTTTGTTGAAATTGGTTTAGCAATAAAAACCAGGTCACTTTGGTTCGTTCAAAAATGCAGAACATTTAGATATTTTGCTTTGGCTCTGTGCAGGACCTGGAAACACATCACACTTAAGCATACTCCTCATTTCAGCATCTGTCCTAACAACTTCTGATTTCCCATTCCAGGATGCAAAGATAATGACACACAAAACTTAGTTTCTTAACAGCTGATTCCCCTTAGGCAGTTAGAGCAGTTCATTAAAGGAATAATTTGATAAGTATGCTTTAAATTGGGCCTGCAAAACTTGGGAGAGCTCAAATCATTCTACTTGGAAGGAGGAAAGCTGGGGGTATCGTCTTGTAAGGAATAATCTCGAAATGAACTGGGGTGGGGGTGCACTTCTGGTTCCTAGTAGAAGATGAATGTGGGAAAACGTGTAAATCTTGAATGAGACTTCATGCTAGGTTATTTGCTTTCTAGTATTTGACATAAATGCTCTTTTTTGTGTCCCCATAGAGTCTTCTGTAAAATCTACTTTGCTCCCTAGTGTTTTTTATGGAGTGGATTTTCTTTATCAAGAGAATAAGTGCTGGATTCTTCTGTGAAGTTGGCAGAGAGCAGAGCCACAGGGTGCCCACCTGCGGGCAGCTGCCTGTGGGTTCCTCCCTGCCCTGTGGCCTTTTGTCCACCTTGGCTTTGTTCAGCATGAGCGGTGCACCAGTGTCTGAATGATGCACAAAGATGTTAGGAGGTGAACCTTGCCCCAGCCAAAAGGCACAACACCCCGTGCGAGGAAGTAGACACATAGAGGTTTTCATTCTCTTCTTCCAGGTATGGAACCCTCATCCTGTGTCTGCTTGTAATTGAGTGTGTCAGGGATTAAAACTTCAGAGTTTGTCCCAACAGTCTGGAAGAAGCTGGAGGACTTGCTGCCGTTTGTATGTTTGTTCATATTTTCTCCGAGGCCGTCATGGTTATGCCAATGGTGATTAGAGAAGGATAATCGGGCATAAAACTCTTTAAAATACCCCCCAAAAAGCTGCCTATTACACAAATTTTCTGGAAATTTTAAAAAGAGGAATATGTTAAATCATATTTTCTGAAGCTAGAAAAGCTTCATGTAAAAAAATCAGCTCTGATAGAACTGGTAAAAAGTAAATAACAAATCATAAATTGGGCCATAAGTGGCACATCATCATCTGTCCAGAAACCTACCTGGCTCATTGTCCCTATGGACTATTTCTTCTCTCTTCCTTCTTTGATTCCTTTTTTTTTCTGCTGCTGTCCCACTGGAGCCAAGCTTCCAGTGAAAAATGGATGGCAAACAAAATAAATGGCCCTTCTCTCACTCTCTTACGCTTTCCAATTTTCCTTTCTATAGAGGAGAGAAGATTCATGGTGCAAGAAATCTTTTCTGCCCCATATCAGGGAGAAGGTTCATAGCTGTCTTTGCACTGGGAGGTGGCAGAAGTTAATATGAATTCACTGATTAGACAGAGAAAACAAATCATGGAAACACATACTTTCGATGTGTTTCTTAGGAGATGGTTTATTTTAGTACAGTCGCTGGGTCTGCTTTTTCTTCTAGGCATTATAATATAAATTATTTTTTAAGATAAGAATGAATCCATTTTTAAATATTAAATATATTTCTACAAACATGAAGCTTTATTTTTTCTTGCCAATAGTGTTTTCAGATGGAAGTTATATCTGCTACAAATGTATAATGATGTTCGGTTACTATTCTGAAGATATTTTTATTGAAATATAAAAACACTGTATATTTATGTTAACACTAACAGAAAGAAAACAGCCTACAATTTTAATGCCTTTTTCTTCTCCATAGTACACATAAATAAATAGAAGGAAAATGCAGATTATAATCAAGACAAGAGTTCTGACTGTGGTCTTTTGAATGTTATTTGTATAATGTCTGGTGAGAATCTCTTCAAAGATTATTTTCAGGTGGTGCATAACTAGTGGTTGTTAAAAGCATAGCATTTGTCTTAGCAGCAGGTTACAAAGGAATATTCATTTAAATAAACATTATTTTGAACACTGTGAGGAAATAGTTTCTTGTTCTTTTGGCTTAGAGGTTCATCTTTCATTCAAGCCTATACTTTATTATTATTTTAAAATTTTATCCTCACAAAGTTCCAAAGATTCAAATATCCAAATGAGATATTTGAAAAATTGAGAGAATATATTGAAGCTGAAAGTACTCATTATATGGCTCCAATAAATATTATACCTTGGCAAATTTATGTACAGTCTCAGTATCATTGTGTGTTTTAAAAACTTAAAACAAATCCAGATCATCCATTATTTCATCTTTGATTCTTAAATATCTCTAAAGGTACATTTAAAATTATAACCTCAATGTTATTATCATATTTACTAAAATTTGATTTCTTAGTGTCATCTAATACCCAAAACTATATTCAAATTTCCAAGATTGACTCAGAAATGTCCCTATATTTCAATTATTTAAATTAAATCAAAGTACACACATCATATTTTGACATTAAAAAATATCTTTTACTCCATAGTAGCACTCCCTCCTAACATGCCACATCTTCTGGTTTCCTGAGTTTTTAAACAAGCTGATTTTAAGACCATTTGTATTCAACATTCTATATTCTGGATTTGGCTGACTGCTTGTTGAGTTGTTCAAATTGTTCCATTTTTCATTTGTTTATTCTCTCATTAAAGGAGTGGAAAGAATACAGTCATTTTTGTTTTGTAAACTAAGAGAACTACATGAACCATGCAATAGCATTTCTGTCCCACCAGGTCTGCCGGTGAGTGATGTCTGGACATACCACCATGTGACTAATGAATTTCGAGGTCAGTCTCATCTCCCTTTTTTCTATCACATTAGTCTTTATGAAACATTATCAGAGAAAATAGAACACTAAATTGCAGTCAGTTGTACATATGCTTTTTGTAAACTGAAGCTAAGAATGACAACAATTTAAGAAAGAAAATATTGTTAAATAATTCATCCTAAACATGAAAGAACGGTTCAACATATAACCATCTACTGATATAGAATAGCATACCAATTGAGTAGAACTAGATCATCTTTCATAAGGTGAAAAAATTATATGCCCAAAGTATTTAGAAATGGAATGAGTAAGGACTGTAGTGAGGGCACAGTGGTTAAGGCACTTGCCTGGCATACTCTAGACATGGGTTCGAACCCCAGCACTATGTATACAAGTAAGTGTTGGAGAAAGGAAAAACTAAATAAAAAAAATTCATTCTCAATTTCTTTCTCTCTCTCTCTTTCACAAAATGTCCCTCTCTCATAAAAAAAAAAAAGGAATGGGTGGTTTACTCTTTTATCGGACCAGAGCATACATTTACATAGGCAGTCTAGCATCATATTTAATTTAGAAAAGTAAATAAATCATTTTCCAAAAGGAGCTACCAAGCCAGGATCCATTCTAATGTCATTATCAGAGGCCTACCCAAATGAAGAGTCAGGGACATGTTAACCCATAAAGGGCTTTACAGTGAGCAGCACAAAATAATATTGCAAGGAATGTTTTTAAAAACTCGTATTGAATTCCATTTCAATACAATATCAGAAGATTAAAATGTGACTTTCACTACTTAAGCATATATTACATCTAAATTTTTTGCAGAGCAAACTTACATTGAAATTGCCATTTTGAAATTAGCCTTATAGCATAGTTTAATAAAGATACACATTAACTAATGTAAATTAATATGTATGTCCTTAATCAAACGGAAGCAAAGCATCTCTTACAAATACTAGCTTTTAGCTTTTCTAAATGTTTTTATTTTTACAGTGTAGTAAGACAAAAGTGGAAATGCTTTTGAATAAATAATTTAGTATACATTCAAAGGGCATAAGCCTGATCAAAAGTGTAATATTCATTTTTAACATAGTATACGATCTTTTATTGAGGTCTATTTTCTCTTAAATATACTGAAATATGAAGTTAACATGAAAGCTTAAGGGTTCTTCCTTACCTGTCCTTCCCAGGATGTAGAAAACACATACTGTGATTTTGAAAATGATAGCAAATGCTCTGGAAATTTATATTTGGCACAGGAAATAATGGTTTGTAACCCATTTTGAATAAAAGGAAATTGCTTAATACATGAACTAAAAGGTAAAGGCCAATTTATACTTTATCCAACAAACTATTGCAAGTGTTCTGTTGGTTGACAAAAATCAAACTCTTGCTTTTTTCCTTATTTTAAACCTGGAAGAGCTTTCCTGACTTTGGCCAAAACATGCAATTGAGGGCATTGCAGACAATAGTGTGGATTTCCAAAATTTTGCAGTTTTCATAATAGCAAAGTATTTGCTTTGTCCCAAAGTTAAAATGGTAGAAAAGGTCTGGAGTTCTAGAAAGAGCATGTTCATATGATTTATTTCTAAAAGGCATTTTAATTAGTGAGTCTGTTATGAATTAGCAAGAATTCCCTCCTATAAAATTTAGGACAGAATTTGTCAAGCCACTTTAAATGATTTTGAATGGTCCAATTATCCAAATTGTGTCTTGAATGTAATCATGTAAAATGTATGAGATTTCTATCCAGCTTCTGGTGGAACTGATCATTAAGATTATAAAAATGTGTTTTAAAATGGAAAATATTCCACTTACCCAAATAAATATAGTTAACTTTGATAGGTGATATCGGTTTTTTCCTTTTTAATGTAGAGGAGATAAGTACACAATCTAAAATGTTTTCATTGTTTTCTCAACCAGTCATCTGCTCCTATCAACATGATACTGAAAATAGCTATGGATTTGTGATTGTTCATTGTCCCTAATCCACTCCTGTTCAATGCTCAATGCTTTTCACCTTGGATGCAGTTTGGTCCACTGTCTTCCTTTTACAGTTTGGTGATGAGAAATCTGACTTCAGTGCGGTGCTTATTTCTTTTCAAGTTCTCTTCCTCTCAAGGCATTTCTTTATATTCTGAAATTTCACTACAATGATGTATATTTTAGGGTGACTATCTTTCTCTTCATTTCTTATGCATTTTGCTTTGAATTCAGAGAGTCCGTTTAGTCTACTCATCTGTATATTCTCTATCTGACCCAAAATGGCCCTCTATTATTTAAAAAAAAAACAAAAACAATTTTCTGCCTTTCATTTGTTGTGATTTCTGCCTCTTGAATGCCTACTCACAGCAAAGAATGGTCGGAAATTCTGAATCAGACTTTTTTTCCCTCTTTGGTTTTCATTCTAATTTTTTCTCTTTATATACTTGTGGTCTATTTTCAGATGTTATCAGTTCTGTCTTCCTGATCATAATGCATTCTTCAGCTATATCTATTCTTCACTTCCAATTATGCTCATCTGCTAAGTGTTTTATTTTGAAAATAGTACGTTTGTGGGCATGCACACCATTTCTAGTATATTTAGTTGGTATTCTTTTTTTCATTTTTTCCCATTTTTATTGGTTCTTTTCAAATACATATGAATATAGAATACACAATGATATAATTATAAAAGCATGGAGTATATCTTGTTCTAATTTAGTCCCCAGTATTTCCCCATCCCCTCCTTCCTCATCCTCCCTGTTCTTTTTAGATATATATGACAATGGAGTAAATGGTATTCTTAACATAAACATCTCTTATCTCCTTATGTCTGACTGCTTTTAAAGGTGGTTTCTCTCTGAACGTATGGATATAGTTATTTAAATCTGAACACTATTCTAAATTATCTAATTCTTCCAAGTTCTTTACCTTGTTCCAGTTTCATTTATTTTATAACTGTTCTATTCTTCCTTAGATATTTGGCCTTTTTTTTGATATGGTTACAACTTACAATAGTTGAGGTTAAATGTTAGGCACTCTAGCTTTTGTTGCCACTGGGATGGGAAGGGTTTGTATTTCCCTTCTTTTTCCAGTTACTCCTTTTCCCTTTTTCTCAGCCTTCCTTTCTTTTCAGTAAGAGAGGAAGAGGCATTTATCCATCTGCCTGACAGAGTAAGTGGTCCTTTGGAAAGGATGTCCATCCTGCCTCTGTATTACCTGTGACTTTTAGCATTACCCGCATCCTTACAATTTGGGAAGACAGAGGACCCTGCCACTCATAGAGGGTCTGTATGAGGTAACAGATGGACAAAGGTCTACCTCCCTATCTCATTCCACTGTGGAATCCAGTTTGTCTAATTCTAACCACAATGTTTGTTTAAGATCCTGGATCCCTATCCCTGTATCTATTTTTTAAAATTATTACAAATTAGGATGAGTCAGCGTATTACGTGTATTATAAACATCTAAAAAAGACAGCATGTGTTCATCTTTCCAAGATATTTTTAGTAATTAAATATTTAAAATACATGAATTATATGATGGACACCTATCAGTCATGAATAAGTTCTAACAAATCACAGCATTTTAGCATGTTTCTATTGTGTATTTATCTTTAAAAAATTATAGAGACATTTGAAGCATTGAAATTATATTTCTTAATGCAGTCTCCCAGTTCTGGTGAGGTAATTATGCAAAATTTGTCTGAATCATTTCCATTTATCTTCTTATAATATATATATATATATTCATATATATATGTATATATCTTAGCTAGATATTGGAAAGTGGATTGTCTGTCTTAAAATATATATTTCAACTTACTAAATTTTCCAAATTGCCCTTCAAAGCAGTGATTCTTTTCTAAAGTATTATGAAATATATATTGTAGCTACTACTCTACATCTTTGCACATTTGTGTCACAAATCTTTAAAATTTGTATTTGAATAGTGGGAGAGTATTATGGTTTGCATATAAGGTGTCCCCCAAAAGCTCAGGTGTGAAACAATGCAACAAGATTAGAGGTGAAATGATTGGGCTATAAAAGCCTTACCCAACCAGTGAATTAATATCTTAACAGGGATTAACTGGGTGGTAACTGAAGGCAGGTAGGATGTTGCTGGAGGAGGCGGTCCCTGGGAGCATGCCTTTGGGGTATATATTTGGTGAGATGGGCAATGTAGGTCTCTCTGCTTCCTGATTGCAATGCTCTTGGCCTTTTTCCTCCATACATTTCTCCACCACAATGTTTTGCCTTACCTCAAGCCTAAAGGAATAGAGCCAGCCTTCTATGGACTGAGACTTCTGAAATCATGAGTCCCCAAATCTACTTTTTCTCCTCTGAAATTGTTCTTGTTGTCTTTGGTAACAGCAGCACAAAACTGAATAAAACAGCGAGAAATAGTTTCTTTTCATGTTTTTGATAGCATTTCCCTATTTAAAAGTGAAATCAAATTATTTGAAAGAATTAACCTAAGCAATTTCTGTGAGATGCTAAATTTTTTTTGTTCACTGTTTCCTCTGTTAGGATTTGGGTATAAAGTTTCCCTCAGAAACTCATTTGTTGAAGGTTGGGCCCCCAGTGCAGTAGTGTTCAGACTTGTGGCTTTAAGGAAGTGATTGGATAATGAGGGCTCTGACCTCAATAGTGGATCAGTGTATTGATGGATGGATTAGTGTTTCCATGGTTTACTGGTAGCGGGTGGATAGTGTAGGCGTGGTTGGAGGAAGGGGATCACAGGAGACAAGCCCTGAGGAACTATTTCTTGTCCATGGCTCTTTCCTTTCTTCCACTATGATGTTCTGCCTTGCCTGAGGCCCAAAGTAATGAGACTAATTAAGTAAGAACCAAATCTCTGAAACCAAGATCCAAAATTAATCTTTACTTCTCTAAGTTTTTCGTCTCCGGTGTTTGGGTCACAGTCATAAACAGATGACTAACACATTCTTCCTCACTCCCTCTTAAAAGATTCAGAGATTCTTTAGATATTCTGGATATCAGTCCTTTATTCATTGCAAACAATTAGTTAGATTCTCCTAACTCAGGGCTGGATTTTCATTTGGGTTTTGACAACTTCTGTCATCAATATTTACTTTTTTTTTTAAAGAAAGAGGTGACAGTGAGAGAGAGAGAGAGAGAGAGAGAGAGAAAAGCAACTTTTATTTAATTTTTCATGCAACTTTCATTCCTCAGACACTTTGCTGTATATGTGGTGCTGAGGTTTGAACTCACGTACTGGTGCATGCCTGGCAAGTGCAGTAACCACTGATCCACCACTCCAGCCCCAATACTTATTTTAATGTAATTGATTTACCATCAGTTTTCTTTATTGTTTACTTATGAGAATGATTACATATAAAATTGAGTTTGTCAAGGTCACGCAGCTCTATCATTTAAATTTCATCTACAGTTTTAGAAGTTTTCCTACTAAGTACAAGTGCTTGGGTTATATATT
Source organism: Aplodontia rufa (assembly GCA_004027875.1). Lineage (NCBI taxonomy): Eukaryota > Metazoa > Chordata > Mammalia > Rodentia > Aplodontiidae > Aplodontia > Aplodontia rufa. Next base: position 51,161 of record PVKS010005372.1, on the reverse strand, counting down.
TGTCTATAGTATGGTACATGGGAATGTTTACCAACAAACACACCCAATACAGATTTATCCAAAAACCCTTCATTTCCCCGTAACAGAAAAGTTAGCCCAGGTATTTCCTATACATCTTCCCTGAGGAAAACTCTAGTGGGGGTTCAATTATAATGAAATTGAATTCCAAAAATAGATCTTGGTTTATTTATATCTTAATGATATTGGGTCTTCACAGCTATGAATACTCTATTATAGAATCCTTTTACTCTTTAATGTCTATATTAGGCATCTTTTCTTTATCCCTAGATGAATTAGCATGTATATTGCTTTTTAAATATAATATTCCTAAATTATAATTTTAATTTATTATCTAACTTTTATTTTGATATATTAGTATTGATTTTACAAATAAAAGTTGCTAAAGTTTCTTATTTTGTTCATCTTAAATTTTCTATGCTTGTGTCATGTTATTTGCAAATTTAAATTTTCATTTCAATTTTTATATATGTTACTTCTGTCTGTTTTATTTATCACTTATTACACACTGGCAGGGGTAGTAATAAAATGATAAATAGAAAGAATGGTATTATATACCTTTCCTCTGTTCTTACTTAGGTATTTCTAAAGTGAGTAATTTATTATCCTCTGTTCTAATAGCTTTTTTTTTTTTAAAAAAAAAAAAGAGAGAGGAACAGTGAATTTCTCCTATGGCATTCATTCCTACAACACTTTATTGTGCACATGGTGCTGGGATTTGAACTCACATTCTCATACATGCCAGGCAGGCACCATAACCTCTGAGTCACCACTCCAGGTCCCTAATAACTTATTCTTAAAATAGCATTCATTATTATAAGCATTCAATAGACTTATGGGACTAGCTATATCTACTTTTGTAAATTTTCATTTCTGAAATTTTTATAAATTGAATGCCTTTGCTGAGTTTATTGTTGAATATAAATAAAACTTTAATTTGTATAATTAAAATATTTTTTTACTTTTTTGTTGAATATGGATTTACAATTAGGAGGGAATCATTATCAAATAATCAAGAACACATGTACATTCACATAGCAAGCCAAGGCTGATACCATTCCATGGTTCCCCCCTTGAGTTCCCCATGGTTAATTGTTTCCCTCAATTAAACCCCAGTGTTAAATGAAATTCTGGAGGTAGGAGGTTTCCCTCTGAGTTGATTCACCATACTCCCTCCCTCAGGTCTCCTTGTCCTTCCTATTCCCTCCCTCCTTCTCTGCCCCCCTCCCCATGTCTCCCAGCATCCTAGGCCAGGTTCCCCCTCTTCGTGTAAAAATTCATGCATTTTGAGGTTATTATTAGCTTAGCCATCTATCTTAACTGTATGTGGTTGTATTCCAGCTTCCACAAATGAGAGAAAACATTCAGCCCTTGAGTCTCTGAGATTGGGATATTTCACTTGGCATAATTTTTTCCATCTCCATCCATTTGGCTGCAAAAACCATGATATCATTTTCTCTAATAGCTGAGTAGTATTCCATTGTATATATGTATTAAGTTTTTGAATCCACTTGTCGAGTGAGGGCATCTGGGTTGGTTCCATAGTCTAGCTACAGTAAATTGAGCTGCTATAAACATTGATGAAGTCATATCTCTATAATATGCCAATTCTAACTCTTTTGGGAAAGTACCCAGAGGTGAGATAGCTGGGTCATAAGGTATTTCCAGCCCTAATGTTCTGAGGATTCTCCACACTGCTTTCCAGAGTGGCTGTACCAGTTTGCAATCCCACCAGCAATGTGACTGTGTTCCTCTTCTCCCACAGCCCCTGCAGCATCTGTCATTGTTCATATTCTTCATTTTTTGCCATTCTAACAGGAGTGAGGTGGAATCTCAGTGAAGTTTTGATTTGCATTTCTTTTGTTGCTAGTGATGTAGAGCATTTTCTCATATATTTATGGGCTTTCTGGACTTCCTCTGGTGAAAAAGTTTCTTTTTAGATCCATAGCCCAGTTATTGATTGGATTATTTGTGATTTTGTGTTTTTAGTTACTGTATATTCTGGATATTAGCCCTCTGTCTGAGGTGTAGCAGGCAAAGATTTTCTCCCATTCTGTATGTTCTCTCTTGACATCCTTGACTAATTCTTTAGCTGTGCAAAAGCTTTTTAGTTTAATTGTGTCCCATTCATTTATTCTTGACTTTATTGCTTACATTATGTGAGTCTTGTTAAGGAAGGCGGAGCCAACCCCTATATCATGTAGTATTGATCCTATTTCTTTCTCAAGCAATTGTAAAGTTGCTGGTTTAATTTCCAGATCTTTGAACCATTTTGATTTAGTTTTTGTGCAGCGTGAAAGGTAAGGATCGGATTTCAGTTGTCTGCATATGGCTGTTGAATTTGTCCAACACCATTTGTTGAACAGGCTATCTTTCTTCCACACTATGCTTTTGCCCCCTTTATCAAATATCAGACAGTTAAAGTTCTGGGGGTTCATCTCAGAATCCTCTATTCTCTTCTTTTGGACTTCAGTTCTGTTTTGATACCAATACCATGCTGTTTTTATTACTATAGCCCTATAGTATAATTTCAGGTCAAAAATTGAGATACCACCTTCCTCCTCCTTCTTGCTGAGTAGTGTTTTGGCTTTTCTAGGTCTTCTGTTATTCCATGCGAACTTGAGAATTGTTCTTTCTACATCCATGAAGAATGACATTGCTATCTTGATGAGGATTGCATTAAATTTGTATAGGGCTTTGGGTAGAATGGCCATTTTGAATATACTAAGTCTGCCTAACCATGAACATGGAATGTTTTTCCATCTACTCAGGTCTTCTGCAATTTCTTTTTTTAGCGTTTGATAGTTTTTATTGTAGAGGTCCTTAATATCCTTTGTAAGATTGATGCCCAGGTATTTTACTTCTTTGGAGGAGATGGTGAATGGGGCAGATTTTCTGATTTCTTCTTCCGCAAACTTGTTCCTTTGGAAGCTAGTGATTTATTGGTGTTGATCTTATAGCCAGCCACTTTGCTAAAATCACTTATAAGCTCTAGAAGTCTTCTGATTGAACTTATTGGGTCTTCTAGGTATAGAATCATATCATCATCAAATAAAATTTAAAATAAAACTGATGCTTTTCAGACATCCCTTGATACCTACTTCTTAATTTTATGGTGCTGTCATCTATCTTTAAAAGTTGCCATCTTATATTTATCTACCCTTTTTCCTTTTCTAGTTTTGGAATCAGGATGAATGTCATAAAATTTATAGTAGTTTTCCTTCCATTTTGATTTTTAGAGCATTTTAATCAAATGGAGGCTATTGATATCTATTGACACATTGAGACAATTGTACTATAAAACTATTATAATTTTTTAATAGTGAATTGCATTTTTAAGGGAAATATCACTCTTTAAGTTATATGTTTGATAATATTCATTTTCCATAATATGTCTTTTCCTGGACATCTTCTTAGAAATGTAAGTTTCATACTTACCAACAAAGTCATATGATAGTCAACTCAGGTATAACTGTAGGTATGGCCCCCGTTGTTCTTATTACTGTACCTTATGCTTTGTATTTTCCATTATAAGTATTGTAAGGGGTCTGTTTATTATGTTAGAACATGTTATAACTTCTTTACTTACAAATTATTTTTCAGTCTTTATGCCGCTTATTTTCTTTTATATTCTTAGGTTGTATAATTTTTATTATAATAATTATTTTTGTATATATTTTCTATTATAACATTCTTGGGTTATATTTTTCTATTTTGATATGCTTGGGTTATATATTCTTTGCTAATATTATGTATGATAATATTTAGTTGGGTTATATTGTCTATCATAATTTTCCTTTTATAATTTTTATTCTTTTCTATATTACAATTTTTCTGTTCTACTTTAGTATTATAATTTCTACTATAATTTTCTGACTTTTTAACTCAATACATATCTAAAAGTATAAAAGTTTCTCTAAACCACTTAAGGTATATATCACAAATTTGACACATGTTATATATTTGCCCTTCAGACTTCCTTTTTAAAGACATTAAAATTATAATGCTCTCATTTCATTTCCCCTATGTATGGAAATTTTTCATAAGCTATCAATGTATGCTTGAACAATGGGTGCTTTGTCAGAAATTGAAGGCCTGAAATGATGAAAAGGCTTCCCATATTTTTGGATAGGCAAAATCAACATAATTAAAATGGCCATTCTGCCAGAAGCACTTTCACAAATTCAAGGCAATCCCCATCAAGATTCAAATGACATTCTTCATGGACATAGAAAAATCAATTTTCAAATTTATTTGGAAGAATAAGAAGCCCAGAATATCCAAAGCAATACAAAAACAAAAGAAAAGAACAACAACAAAAGAAGCAGGAGGTATCACAATAACTGACCTGAAATTATACTACATAGCTATCTTAACAAATAGCATGGTATTAATATGAAGACCAATGGATTAGAATAGAACACACAGAGACAAATACATAAATCTTCAACCAGCTGATATATGACAAAGGGAGGAAAGACATACTGTTCAACAAATACTGCTGGATAAACTGGACAGTCATATTCAGTAAAATGAAATTAGAACCTTATCTCTCACCTTGCAAAAAAGTTAAATTGAAATGGATAAAGGACCTTGGAATTAAACTAGCTACAATACAATCATTAAATTAAAAATAGGATCAACAGTCCACCCTATAGGTGTAGGAACCAACTTCCTTAATAAGACACCTGTAGTTCCAGAATTAAAAGCAAGAATCTATGAGTGGGATGACATTAAACTAAAAAGCTTCTGCACAGCTAAGGAATTAGTCAAGAATGTGAAGAGAGATCCTACAGAAATGAAGAAAATCATAGCCAATTATGCCTCTAACAGAGGACTAATATCCAGAATATAAAAAGAACTAAAAAAAATTAATACCCAAACACATTCAACCCAATCAATAAATGGACTAAAGAACTAAACAGAAAGTTCTCATCAGAAGAAATATAGAAGGCTAATAAATGCTGTTGAAAAAGTGTTCAACATCTCTAGTAATCAGAGAAATGTAAATCAAAATTTAAGATTCAACCTCACTCCAATCAGAATGGCAAAGATAAAGAATACAAATAACAGATGCTGAAGATGTTGTGGGGAGAAAGGAAAACTTGTACACTGTTGGTGGGACTGCAGACTAGGGTAGCCACTCTGAAAAGCAGTATGAATACTCCTCAAAAAACTAGGGATGGAACCATGTATGACCCGCTATTCCAGTCCTGGGTATTTTCCCAGAAGATACAAAATTAGCATAGAACAGTGACACAGCTACATCAATGTTTGTAGCAGCACAATTCACAATAGCTAAATTCATGGCATTTGTGGGTAAATGGACGGAAATGGGAAAAAACATGCTTAGTAAACAAGCCAAACTCAGGAACTCAAAGGTTGAATATTTTCTCTAACATGTGGAAGCTAGAGTAGAACTAAGGATAGGGTGAAAGATAGTCAAGATTATATAATAGTCTCACCTAAGTCAAAATAACACATGATCTGGGGGAAGTCTAATTATTAAGATGGGGAGAACAGGATGGGGAAGAAAAGGGGGGAGCTACAAATACTCCTCGGTATGTTTTACTTTCCTGAGAAGCAAAATAATAGTCATACAGACATTTAAAACTAGAAACTTTTAAAAATTATTATAGATGTATATATACATTAACATCTGTAATGGAGAGAATGCAGTGGATGTAAGAAATCAACGAATGAGGGTGGGAAGGAATCCTGGGTAAAAATTGGGTTCAAGTTACATTGTCATTACTTGGAATGTATGGATGTGTAATAACAAAAGCCTTCACCATGTAAGACTAGGTTGCACCTATATATAAAAAAAAGTGCTTTCTCTGACTTTTCCTTGTGCATTCTAGCATAGATACTTGATATTGTTTGTTCACTGATAAAATCATCTATAAAGTTATTGATGATGGGGCTGGAGTGGTGGCTCAGCGGTTTCGGCGCTTGCCTGTCAAGCACAAGGACCTGGGTTCAAACCCCAGCACCACGTACACAACAGAGTATTGGAGCAACTAAGGCCATGTGAAAAACTAAATAAAGTTGTTTCTCTCTTTCTCTGTCTCTCTCACTGTCCCTCTCTCTTTAAAAAAAAAGTTATTGATGTATTTTGTTGCTATAATTAGCAGTTGCTGTTGGAGGTGTGGTAAAAAACCCCATATCCACTATGAATGTCAATTTATCTTCAGAATTCTTTCCAGTTCCGGCATTTCTTTTATCCGTGCTCAATGATTCTCTTTGTATCTAATAAACATGTGGATTAATGTCTAGTTTATAGTCATATTGGTATTCCAGGGTTTTTTCTGTTTTTCAGTACGTTTTTCCTATTCTGTTTTTTAAATTTTTTATTGTTCTTCTATTATTATGGTTTTGGTATAAATCATGAACACATTAAATTTGGAGTTTATCTTATCCATTTGTCAATAAATCTTCATCTTTTAAGTAATGTTGATTCATTTACAGTTAAATCCATAGTCTACATAAATATGATTTTTGCTATTGGTTTCAGTTGTTTGTGTGTGTGTGTGTGTGTGTGTGTTGTTGTTGTTTTTACCCAGTATTACTCAGTAGTTCAACTAATGTAAAATAGGCAGATTTTTCTTCTTTCTTTCCTTCTTCATTAAGAAATCAAATGGCTTTTAAACTGCTTAAGAGTGGGATGAGAGAATCTATGGGTGATGCCCAAACTGGATAATTATTTGCCTAACACCTTACTCCTCAACTGACAAAATATGACTCACTTTTCCCTATTTATTTGCTCTCACCAAATACCTGTAAAAAGTAGCGAATGCCTACTTAGCAGACTGGTTCATAGGAGGTCTCTCCTACACTCAGGAATGATCATTCTTATCTGCTTGGCTTAGCCTTATGATTCCTGGGGCTGCCTGGCAAAGTAGTCAAGACACTAGGAGATTCAGAGAAGAAAAGAGAAATCCTATAATATTACCAAAGGAAGTTTTCAACAATAGAAATAAAAGAGAAACTCATTCTAGGCATGCTTAACAGAATGACACAAACTGCAGTTCTAAGTGCTAGTTATTAGGATCTGCTAAGTGGGAGCACAGTCATTGTATATATAATGATTCATTATTCAAGTTACTTTCTCTGACCTCACTTTTAACATCAACATTATGTTGATGTAATATTTGGTGTGATATTTTCTGTCCCAGATCTGCTGTTTTCTGGTCAGTGTATTGACATGTAAATGGATACGCATTATAAGAAAGATGATTTGTGAAGAGTGAGTAGAAGTTAACAGAAAACACAAGGCACAGTGACCATTACAGTTTTAAAAAGCCATGATAATATTAGGATCTGGATTATTTAAATGGGAGAAGTTGTCTGCACAGCAAAGGAAATGATGTGAAAAGAGAGCCTTCCGAATGGAGAAAAATTTTGCCAGCTACTCCTCTAACAGGGAATTAATATCCAGAATATATAAAGCACTCAAAAACCTTAATAACAAAAAAAATCAATAAATGGGCAAATAAGCTAAATTGACTTTTGTCTAAAGAAGAAATACAAAAGTTCAACAAATACATCAAAAAAATGTTCAACATCCCTAACAATCAAGGAAATGCAAATCAGAATTGCAATGAAATTTCATCTTATTCCAGTTGGAATGGTAATCATGGAGAAAAACAATAACAATAAATTCTGGTGAGGATACAGGGACAAAGGTACTCTGATATATTTTTGGTGGGATTACAAATTAGTAGAACCACTTTGGAAAACAGTATGAATATTCCTCAGAAGACGAGGAATAGAATTATCGTATGACTCCAGCTATCCCTGTCCTTGATATTATTACTTTATACAAAGGAACTAAAATAATCACAGTTCACACTACCGAAGTTATGGATACAACCTGGGTGCCATGAATGGATTATTTGATAAGGAAATGTGGTATATGATAAAACATGATAGAGTTTTAGTCAATTATAAAGAAGAATGAAATTATGTCATCGTTTGGTAAATGGATAGAACTGGAAAACATGCTTTGTGAAATAATCCAGACATAGAAAGTCAAAGTTTGAATATTTTTTCTTATATGTAGAAGTTAGAGCAAAATAAGAAGGAAAAAAGTGTGGGTGGATCCCACAAAAAGGGAGGTGAGATCAGTGGAGGGAGGAAAGTGGATTGAGAAGGAGGGAGGAAAAATGGACAAAGGTAAAACTCTGGAATAAAATTGATGCATTTATGCTGTGTGCATGTATGAATATACCACAGTGAATTCCACATTTATGTATATGTGTAAAATGTCAATTAAAAAAATCACAGAAGGAACACCAGGAAAGTAGAAGAGAACAGGGGAGATGAGAGGGGAAGAAAAGAGGAAGCCCTGGCGCTTGAAATGGAACAAATTATATTCCAAACATTAGAATTTTGGCAAAATGAATCTCAATATTATGCTTAACTATAGTGCACTCATAACGGCATTTTGAAATGGGAGATGTTTCCTGATCTATCAGATGATCAAATCATTTTTATAGAAATTATAGAAATAAAAAGCATAAGTTAGAGCAGGCCTACCCAACCTCATCTTCTTTATATGTGACATGTAGGCAGGACTCGTAACATAATTGTAATTTTCTGCAGATCTGTCTCTTCTTAGGGCTTTCATTACTGTCATCATCTTGATAGTAAAATATATGCAAAGAGAAAACTTCATTTCCGGTCACATAATCCCTAAATTCAATTATTGATTGATATTGCAAATTATATATTCCAAAAAAATAACTCACTGTGGCAAAAAGATAAAATCATTTGAAACTACTTTGCACAACCAGTAGCTGTGTGTTTGGGGATAACACCTCTGAGCCTTAGTTAACACAAATACAAAGCAGAAAGAATTAAAGCTGTCTTAATAATATGTGAATGAAACAGATGAACTACATATTGCAGTGCCTGCAAATGAAAGATTCCAAAATTAAGCCACCATGCTCCTCTAGTCTCCTTTTTCCCTGCTTTATTCTAGGTTATTTTGAGCAGCTAATTGGAGGAATGGCATATGTTGATATTCTGCTAACTGTCAGTTTTGTATAAACTTCAAAGAGTGGTATTTTGCTGGAAGGGAAGCCTGAAATTGATATGTCATTCAGTAAATAAAAATTCACTTCCCTTCACTCATCACTGCTTTATCCTTTATCTTCATAGCTCAATTTGGTCAAGATGTAAATAATCAATAAATCAGTGATGTCTGTGATTAAGAACAAGCCAATCAAATAATACTTATCAGGATTTACGGTTTCCCATAAACAAATAAAAAATCAAAAAATGGAGTTAACAAATCTGTGTTTATTTCTATTTAGGTATATTTACTGCAATCTAATTTTTTATATTTTTGTTTACATCTTGAATACTCTTCCTTTTTGTAATTTGTCTGTATTTTTCCTTGTATAGAAAGAGAGCCAATGAAAGAAGAAATGGAATTTAATATGCGATGGGTTTAATTATTAGTTTAGAGATGATCTCATGAACTCTATTAATAGAATGCCATCAAATCTTGCTTAGGTTAAATCAATAACCAAACACAAACATTTGATATATTATGCTTTAATTTTTCTTGGGTAAAGGATGAGAAAGTTATCATTTATTTTCACAATTTCTCCTCTTTTACAACTTTGCCCTTAACTGAGCTTCATTACAGGAAATGCAGGAAGGATTTGGCTGAATTAGGACTAAAATTCTATTTTTGAGAACTTCTCCCCTGTTTAAAAAAAAAACGTGCTAAAAATGAATAAAACAGCTTTGGTTTAGATTGCTTGGAAATCCTCCCCTCTGCTGCAATTACCGGATGAAATAGACATTAAGCTCAGAGGAGTTCTTCACTCAGTCTCTCTTGCTTCTTGCCTCTGTGAGGGACTGTTTTTCTGATGCCATTATTGGCAGATCGCCACATTGCACCTGCTGATCCACCTGCCTCTCACTGGCGTGCAGTATTTAAAATGTTACGCAATTAAAGTAAATGATTTTAAAGGGCTGGATTTGCACTACACCTCCTGGGGAGCTGTTGTTCATCCTTAAAAGTGCCTGATGATGGTTTGGGAAGCAGTGCGGCTGGACTGGCCCTGGGGTGCAGAATTGCTCCCCTTTGAAGAACTCTGTGGTGAATCTCCTCATAAGGATGCTAAATGGTGAGGAAGCATAAAGACAGACATTTTGTACCCCAGGAATCCAATCTTTATAGATTGAGACTAGGCAGCAGAAGAAAGATTGCAAAGTAGCTAGAACCATCTAACTGTTTCTTGACAAAATAGAACTCTATATCTTTACCAATATTAATTTGATTATATGTTGAGTGTTAATTATTTCCTGCATATCCATGTGCAAAATAATAAGTAAATATATTTCAAAATGCAAAAGTTATCTTCTTATCAGAACACACTTTAATGTCTCATCATCTTCATAGTAGTCATTAATTATTCTCTAGTGTGCATCTTACTGTTAGGCATGATGTGTAATTAAAAGAAGATGGTTTATTTCAGTGAATCCTGTTCTTTTACATAGAAGTTTAAGCATTTCTAGGCACAGTGATTAAGGCCACAAAGACATGCTTTAAGACAAATTCAAATTATTTATTCACTGAAAATACCTTTATATGTTGGACATTGTCATATTGGAATATAAAAAAAATCTCCCAATATTTGAGGAATTTACCTTGACATTAATGATAAAGAGCTAAGACCACTGATTCTTTCATTCTACTTGCACTGCATGACTTTATGATTCTTCAGAGGAACCAGGATCACATGGTAGTAACTCAGGTATAAGAGAAGCTGATGAGATTCATGCAGGACCTCTGGTTCTTTTTCCTTCTCTTTCCTTTTTTCTTTTTTTTTTAAGAGAGAGGGACGATGAAAGAGAGAGAGAGGAGAGAGAATCAATTTTGTTTAGTTTTTCATGTGGCTTTCATTGCTCCGATGCTTCATTGTATATGTGGTGCTTGGGTTTGAATCCATGTCCTTGCGCATGTCAGGCAAGTGTTGTAACCACGGAGCCACCTCTCCAACCCCAGGACCTCTGGTTCTTGTGTGGCATGCAATGAGTTTGGGAGTCATCACTGTCATTCTTACAATATCAAAAAAGCTAAACTGGAAGCTATATTTCAAGTTCTTGTCTTAGATCCATCAGAAAAATAAGGATGCAGGGCAAAGTACTGCTCCAAGCCCCTGAGTTGGCGAGAGAGTTGGGCAGGTACAGAGACTCACAACATAGTGGAGCAGAAGCCCAACAGCAGAAATATCCCCAGGAATCAGAATTAGGGTAGGAAAGTCTAAATTGTAATTGACAGATAGTTGGAGCCTCCATATAGGCAAGGCTGAGAGCTCAGAATTCCATGAAGGCTAAATAGTACTCATGAATAGATTGGGCACAGCCAAGAAAAGAATCAGGGAAACTGAAGAAATGTCAGTTGAAAGTTCCAAAATGTAAATGCAGAGAGAGAGAGAGAGAATAAAATGAAAAAGAGAATCAAATATTCAAAACTTGAGGTAGTTTTAAAATTTTTTCATATAACACATATTGGAAATATGAGAGGAAAAGAGAAAACCAGACTTTTGAAACAACACTGAGTAAGAATTTTCCAAAATTAATGACACCAAACCATAGATTCAGAAATTTTAAGGAACACCAACCAAACTACAGAAAGTCCTCACCTTGGCCTATCCTATTAAATTGCACAAAATTATCACAAAATCTTGAAGAAACTAGGGTAGAGTTTGGGAATCCTTGCTATAGAAGACCAAAATTAATAGAGTTGCATTGCATTTTGCCTTCAGAAACTCTGTAAGCAAGAACTGTGTAGTGAAATACTTATTTTTCTAAAGACAGAGAAGGACAGTGAGAGACAGAGAACGAGAGAATCAATTTTATTTAGTTTGTCATGTGGCTTTCATTGCTCTGACACTTCATTGTGTACATGGTGCTGGGGTTTGAAACCATATCTTCACACATGCCAGGCAAGCACCATAACCACAGAGCCACTGCTCCAGCCCTGGTGGAGTGAAATATTTAAAGCATTGAACTAAAAAAGAAAATTAAAATGTCAAGCCAGAATTCTGTATATATCCAAATTATCCTTCAGAAGTAAAGAAGAAATGAGGACATTTATCATCAGTAGACTTATGTTGCAAAAAATATTAAAAGAAATTGTTGAGAAAGCAAGAAAATTATAGAAGTCAGATATTCAGATCTACTTAAAGAAAGGAAGACAGGAAAGGAGTAGGTAGAAGTAAATATTTTAATTTTTTTAAGTCTTAATCTAACATATATCAGTTTGTTCAGAATAATAACTGCAACAATATATTTGGTGATATGTATAAGTGGAAAGATTATTAGCAGTAACAGAGGGATTGGAGAGAGGAAGCAAATATATTTTGTTAGAGGTACTTTCACTACCCATGTAGTCTTTATTGTAATTTAAGGAGGATTTGGGTTACATTTCCATCACTTAAACTGGATTATTTGCATATTGTAACCCAAGAGCAATTACTTCAAAATGTGAAAAAAATGGTATGACACACGTTAAGAGGCGAGAAAAATCATGAAATAATTTTAATTGCTCAACTAGGAGCAGAAAAAGCATTTAAAAAGTGGAAAATAAGAATCAGAGAATAAGGGTCCTGAAAACAGCAAGACATATAATAGATATTAGTCCAACTATATTAATCATTATTTGAAATATCATTGCTATAAATACAGCAGTTAAAACAGTTAAACAGTTAAAACAGAATGCATAAAAATCATAAGACAACCTATATGTTTTCTATAAGAAACTTTATAAAGTCAGAGACAGATTTAAGAAAAAGATCTAGGAAATATATGAGATGCTAACTGTAGTCAAAAGGAACCCGGGGTAGCTATATTAACTTCAGAGAAAGCAGAATACAGAGTAAACAAAGCTGTTATGAATAGAGAGGGGCATTACCAATTCTCCCAGAAGACAAAAGATCCTTAATATAGATGAACTTAACAACAGAGCATTTAAATATACAACGAAAAGCAAACCAACAGAACTGAAGGGAAAGTAGTTTAATCTGTGAAGACAGAGACTTCAATACTCCATTGTCATTAAAGGATCTGGCAACAGAGGCACTGAGAACATGATGCAGTTGGATCTGACATCCATGAGACAATTTCTCAGACAATAGTGGAAAACACATTCTTTTCAAGCTTACGCTGAATATTAAGCTATATGGCTGAACTCTGGGCTTGAAAACCTATCTTAAGTTTTTAAAAATTGGAATCATACAAAGTACACCAATAGACCATAATGGAATTAAATGAGAAATAAGTAACAGAAAAAGAAAACACCAAAATATTGTGAGATTTTAAAACACTTCTGAATAACATGTGTGTCAAAGAAAAATTATAAAAATACTTCAAAGTAATTGGAGATGAAAATGCATCTTATCAAAATTTATAAGATGTAGCAAAATCAGTGCTTAGAGGAAAAATTGTAGCCATGGTAAGAAAGTCAAAAGATCTAATATCAACCATTCATGCTTCTATATTAGCAAATTAGGAAAAGAGAAAATATATCCAAAGTAACAAGCATAAATAATAAAAATTAGAATGGAAATAAGTCAAATGAAAACAGTAACACAATAAAAAAGTCAATGCAGCCCAAAGCTGGTACTTGGGAAAAGTCAATAAAAGGGTTAAGCTTTTAGAAAGGTTAATAGAGACACAAATTACTAACACCAGAGATGAAAGAGCACTGATTACTTTTAATACCATGGACAGTAAAGGAATAATAAAGGAAATTATACAATAAATATATATCCACAACTTTGATAACACAGGTGCAACGGATCATGTCCTTGTAAGATGCAATCTACCAAACTCACAAGGAAAAATATAAAAATCTTAATTGCCCTGTCCACTAAAGCCACTGAGTTAATAAACTTTTTGAAAATTTTCTTTTAAGACTATAGAGTTACTGTTAAGGAAAGAAGGACAAGCCATACAATAGAAGAAAATGTTTGCAAAGCACATGTCTGATAAAGGATTGACACCAGAAATAGACAAAAATTTCTTAAAGTTCAAATAAACAATTAAAATGGACCAAAGATACAAATGCACACCTCATCAGTTATACATAGGACAGATAAGCTTATGAAAAGATGCTCAATTCAGTAGCATATGTAATTGAGGAACTAAACTGAAGGAACAATGAGATGCCAACTACTTGTATATTAAAATGGCTAAAATCCAAAACACTGATACCAACAAATTCTAATAAGGACATGGATCAATAGGAACTCTTATTCTTTGCTGTTGGGAAAGCAAAAATCATACGGTTACTTCCAAAGACAGTTTGGCAGTTTCTTACAAAACTACACATACTATATTCTTATGATCCAACCTGATCATGAAGTTTGATATTTGCCCAAATGAATTGAAAATTATGTCTACATTAAACCTGAGCAAATATTTGTTGCAACGTTACTCATTGTTGCCAAAATTTAGAATCAAATGCTCTTGAATAAATGAACATGTAAGTAAACTGTAATACATTCATAACATGGAATATTATTCAACAATACAAAGAAATGTAAGAACAAACCATGAGAACAAATAGAGGAAGTTTAAGAGTATGTTGCTAAGTGAAGGAAGCCGATCTGAAAAGGCTACTTATTGCGTATTCTAAATATATGACATTTTGGAAAAGACAAAACTATGGAAACCATAAAAAGATCAGTGGTTGCAAGGGACTCCTGAAAAGAAAGATGAATACATGCAGTGCAGGGTATTTTTAGAGTAGTAAAATCATTCTGCATGATACTGTGGACAAATGTCATTTTATATTGTTGAACACCATAGAATATACAACACAGTGACTCCTAGTGTTAATTATGGTCTTTATTCAAAAACAGTATATCAATACTGTTTCATCAAATGTTTAAAAATGTACTAGATTAATGGAAGACATTAAAATAGGGGAATCTGGGTGGGAGATGAGGGTAAAAATAGGAAATATGCACAGTTATCACCCAACAATTTTGGAAACCTAAACTGTTTAGATACAGCCTATTAAGATACATGTACTGCGTTTTGTATAGGATAGGGCGAGTAACATATCAGGACGTTAGGGAAACAGAGGAAGAAGCAAACGCAGATAAGTAGTGAAGAAGAGAATTTGTGATATCTCCATAGAGATTGCACCTGGACTTATCAATAATGATGAAATCAGTTTATCCACAGAGAAGATATTCCAAACATAGGAAACACTGAACAAGGACAGAGATGTCTTCCTGCCCTGTGGTATAAAGCAGAAGGGTGAGGACCGCACTTGGAGATGGAGGGAGAGAAAGTATTCACGAGTGTCTCACTGTCACAAATTAAGGACACCATGGCTAGTGTTGGACAGGGAAATGCACCACCTGCTAAAGGTATTCAAGTTAACGCAGGCTCTCTACCACAGATCCTGGAGATTTCATAGATTAATGTTTTTTTTAGATGCAAGCAGGTATAATAGATTGATGATCTAGAGATTACCATTATCATTTTCAAAGAATGGAATCTTTCAAAAGTCTTCATGCAGGATTTTGCTTGATACATTCCTGCATCACTTTTGCTTTTCGCATTTTAAGGTAATGAATATGATACTCTGGAATGACCTGAGTTTTCATCAAGAAAATTTCTAAATGAAATACTAGATTCTTGGAGCAAGAGGCTTTCTAAGACTTTGATGAACTGTAGCATGAATATCAATATGTGGTAACAAACATATGTCTGCAAATATTACATGTAACTCTATATAGAAAAATTGTGTTTGCATATAGATGTTAGAGTTCACCTCCCTCCTGGATTTGTTATTGTAAGCTAGTTGTATAGTATATAATGCACAATTTATTTCACAGCTTGTAGAACAGCAGAACAAATATCAATTAGCATTTTACTCTTTACTCTTCCAGGAAAAATAATATAGACTATTTAAAATTTCCTCCTGGGTTTGTCTATGTTCATTCTAATGAACTGGCATACACAAAGCATAGAACTTATATTAGAAAAATACACACTTTGTACATAAACTATTACCCTTGGGTGTGAAGATAAAGATATTTTTAGCTTATTAGAAAGTATTAAAGAAATACGTCAAATAAAAGATCTACATAGTTTCTAATTTTAATACTTGGCTATTTTATGCCAATTTAAAAACTGATTTACATTTTAAGCTTTAATATATCTGAGTAGAAAGAACCTCATTAAGAAACACTATATTTTATCTGCCTTTAAAATTATGCACATATAATAAAATATTATTGAATGATCTTTTGCATGTAGTTGATTTATATAAATTATAGTTGCTTAAAATTAGTCTTAATTCCAAGGAAAATAGCAAAATAGTAGTTACATATTCTTCATGATAAATAAGATCATTGTTGACTTTTGGGTATTTATTTGGGGGTAAATATCATTTACATGAAACCTATTTTTATCATGTTCTAAGAAATAATTATATTCATTAAAATATCTGCAAATAATGTTATTTACTAACAAAATCATCATTTCCAATTTATTAAACGCATTTGGTGGTACAATGAAGTTATATGAATGCTAGTGTAACTTTGCTGTAAGAAAGATTCTTTTCTATAGGCTTTTATTAATTCAGATCAGACTTTTCCCAGTTAAGTCAAAGTAGATTTAGTTTATAATGGTTAAAATTTTAACCATATATACAATCATGCTGGAAAGTTGCATGCCTTTCTTTCTAGCAACAATTTTAGTGTTTTGGGGAAAAAATTCTCTTGAAGCTCACTGAAGTGTTATTTGCCAAGTGTTAATTGCTTTCAGAAATTGTCTTCACAAATCCTCGACTTACTATCAGAGAGTAAATCTCTGCTGTTAATCCTCAATCTTTCACAGACTTGCTCAAGCTATGTGATTTCTTTCCACTAACACAACAAGAAAGACTAAATTTATCATTTGGTTCAGAAACTAAATCTGTCTAGTGCTTGATGAGGTGTATCTTTATATTTATCCTCTTTTAAGATTAAGGAAACAGACGGCTGAAGGGGAATGACCTCCCGAAGGTTGAACTTGCTCAAGGACTGCAGGTAAATCTTGAATCTTCTGAGTAAATGATAGAGAAGAAAGCATTGGTACTGATCCTGGAAATTCTTATAGAGCTGGGCCTCTAAGAATTACTCCTATAGCATGTCCACGCATGATTTGAATCCCACGTGTTGTTTTGCTGTAACAACTTTAAGTTTTTAAATCTCTACTACCCTCCTTCAGTATCTCATGTACCACCTCCAGTAACATCTTCCATATTTGTTTCCTTTTAATTTTCTCTAAAAGGTCTAGAATTTTTCAATATTATTTATCATACTACATCTCCTCCTTTGCCATATATGTTAACACCAAGGTGAAAACAGGCAAATTATTCTTGATATCTTCATCTTCACTCTATAGCCAAACCATTGAGGCCTGTTGATTTACCTAAAAATCTTACCGATCGATCTGCCGTTTTTTTGATCTGCTGTCAAATTTCCTGACCAACTCATCCTAGTCTTTTGCTGTTACTGTTGCACTGACCTTCAAACTGACTCTACATCTACTCTTGATCAATTCTTTGTTTAGTGTCTAGAATAAGCTTTCTAAAATGTGAGCCAGACCACATTATTGCCCTATTTAAATCTCTCCAGGGCCATTCTATTGCACTTAAAATTGGATTCTAAATCTTACCTGGCCTGAAATTTCTGAATAATTTCAGCCTTGATTTTTCTCTCCAAACCCTTCATCTCCCAACTTCCCTTTCTCACTCTTCTCTGCTTATGAACATTCTCAAGCTCTTTTTTGTTTTTTTTTTGTTTGTTTGTTTGTTTGTTTTTTTAGGATTAGCTCTGAATCATTCTTCAAATTAATCTGTTCAGGACTTCTGCATAACATTTAGGGAAGTGATATATTTTAGACCATCAATTTAGTAGAATTTTCAAGGTAAAGAAATGAACTGTTTCATTCCAGGTGAAAGCAGAAGGTGTCCATTGTTTCCTGGAATCACACGCCAGCTCATACAGTGGCCACCTGGGAGAGACCTGACTCCTGGTGCCCTGTTCTACAGATCACACACACTCTGTCCTGCACACTTTCCTTGCCTCTTGTATTTGGTCACAAATGCATCTCAGCTTGATCTCAATCTTCCTCTTAAACCGGGTTACCTTCATTTCTTTATCTTAAGCTTTCTTACATATCATTAATCTCTCCTCCTGGAAACTCTGTTTCTGCCTCTACTCAATTCTATACAATATAGCACTTAATTATTTTAAGTGGATTCATGCACATTAATTTTCTTTCCCCATATAAGTGGTTTGATGGCAGTGATTTATTTTCATTTCCATACAATCCAAGGAACCTACTCATCCTGTCATTTTCCAGATCTAAATATTTATCATGTTTTAACACACATATATATTCAAATATGCTTCACAAATATTTCTCCTTTAATTTCTGCAATAACATCAATCATATTGCTATAACTTTTCCTATTATAATTGCATGGATACCCTCATCTTTCCTCAATACTTAATAAACTACTCTAAAACTCAGTTTTTGATATTCGTTATAAGAAAAATTATTGCTTTTCAAAGTTATAGTATTAAGCTTACGTAATTTGAAAAATATGGAAAAATAAAATTGTTATGTCTGCTTTCATCATATGAAAAAAGAACATGGCTCAAGGGACTAGCACTATAATGTTTATTTAATTATCTAAGCTGTTATTGCTTGGTTCTAGGATGTCTCCCAAAGTCTCATGTGTTGAAGTCGTATTCCCCAAGGTAGTGGTGCTCAGAGGTTTAATTTTGGAAAGTGATTAAATTAGGAGGGCACCAGCCTCACTGATGGATTAGTCCATTTATGAATTTATACCTGAATAGATTACTGGTTGGTAGCAGAATATGTATGAAGGTAGTAAAATATGGTTGAAGGAATTGGGTCCTTGGGAGCATGCCCTTTTCTTTTTCTTTCTTCTTCCAGACTGCCATGAGGTGAACAGCTCTGTTCCACCATACCCTCCTGCCCATGATACTCTACCTCAACACAGGCTCAAAAGCAATAGCATCAGCCAATTCTGGATTATAACCTCTGAAACCAAGAGCCAAAATAAATTTTTTCCTCTAAGTTGATTTTCTCAATTATTTTGTCATAGTAACAGAAATCTGGCTAATGCATAAAGTTTCACAGAATAATTCTTATGTAAAAATCTGAAAATTTCATACCTGTTTTTAAATTATTCACTGAACATATTTTATAAAGAAAAATATAAACAACGTGACTTAAAGTATTGGCTACCTATGATTCGGCTGAAAACTACTCTTGTTGTCTTTATGACTACTACAAATTTTCAGGTAGCATTCAAAATAGTCAAATGGTTTGCGAAGGACACTCCCTTTTGAGGTATTCCATGAAAAATCAGATTCTGGTGAAGTTAGTCTTTTGGTTATTCACAAAGTCTTAATCATTCTGAGACTTAATTTTAAAAAGGAAAATTGAACTTAGTGTTTCCCAAGCTTATTTTTACTTGACCCTTTTTCATGTTATTGAGCCCTTTTTCATATTATTTCTAAGAAGCAAGTTTTTCAAAACCACATTGATCACTAATTTTTTTTTTCTGTATCTCTGTGGTAAAAACTGTAAATAGAGGTGAATAGAATATGATATCATGTTTAGATATCAGTCACAATAATTTTTCTAAATTAAGTCTCATAAGATGATATCTGAACAGGACTCACAGTCTGGATGGTGGATAGGGAGATAATCATAACATAGTGAATCTGATATTTTAAAGGGTTGATCCTTCAAAGAGCAATCAGAATCCCAAAGCTGATGGTAGATCAATAAGGTATTTCACAGCAGTATATACCCATAAATCATGCTAATTTGAATTAGTAACTTATGTAAAGTAGAATTCCAAGTGATTAATTTATTAACTTCCTTGGTAATCCTCCTACATTCCAGAATTTGTGGTTATGTACATGTGAAGAGGCCATGGGGGGAATATCTTGACCAATCTTTATCTACAGGGATATCCAAAATAAAACAACAGAGAATGGATCAGTATAAATGAAACAAGATGGATTGAATTGAATATATGGTTTATATTAAATTGGTGACATCATCCTAAATTGCAAACTATACATTATTCAAAAGTCTTTCCATTGCAAATTAAAAGTTTCAAACTAACTTGAATGTTTTTGTTGTAATTTTTAAAGAATGTATTGCCTCATGTAAATTAGAAATCTAAGGGATGGAACTAGCTTCAAGAATAGCTTGATCCGGAAATTCAAACAATTTTATCATGCTGAGAAAGATCACACAACTCAGTCAATTTAACACAACCAGTCAGCAGGAAAGATGAAAGGCATCTCCAGGTCATTAGATTTCTTGCCTTGTCCTCTATTTTCAATATTTCTCTTTCTTTTCTTTTTTGGAGAACTTACATTAATGAAAACATATTTTATATACATAATTTTATTAGAACAGTATGCAGATCACTGTAATACTAATCATACTATTTTTAATAATCTAATCTGATATTTATAAAATACCAGACATCAGTAAGCTATTTTATCATTTTTCTCTGTGGCAGAAATACCACTATGCAGAGACATAACTTTAAGAATATGAAGTTGATATTTCTAGCACTATAAAAATTTTTACTTATTATATCTCTGAACTGTCAAAAACAAAATGTTGTCACCAGTCCTATTTCAGGGGTCATGAATTTTTGAACAAAGAGGATAAAGAGCATCACCAAAATAAAGGTGTGAGACTCTCAAAAAACTCCAAAACCAATTAATACGTGCAAATTGTGCATTTTTTTCTTCACTCACATTGACACACTAAATATAGATTCTTCTGGTTGTATACATACAAGTCATTCCTAAACCCCATCTCTTCTTTCAAAGATAGATGCATAATGATTGGGGGATAAAAACAGAATCACAGTCAGTATTCTTAAAACTGAGTCTAACCTGTCAAATCTATTTCAATCTGCATGATATTTTGTGTCCAGAGGATAAAACAAAATGTGGCAAAGATAAGTATGCTTTAAAAGAATTCTGACCTCCACATTCAAAACCCTTTTTAGAAAAGTAATTGTCTTTTATCATTCGTTCTATTTTTTGAGTAAATAATACATAAATTACAATCTGAACTACAAAGAGAACAATCTCAATGCTGATTTGAAATTCAGCAAACACACCACATTATGCTTTCAGGTGGCGGAAGCTCCAGGGTTCCCCGGCTTCTTTTGTGTTCCTGGGCTTGTAGAGTGCTAGGCACTGACAGATGCTTATCAAACATTCATGTAAACACTGCTATCAAAGCTGTGCTCTCCAGTTCTGCCTTCCCACAAGAGCGTCAGCATGGAACATCATTAATGCTGGGCCAAAGATAGAAATGTCATGCCACAAGGTTTGCAATGCAAGAGAACGTGGACGGATGCTGCTGTTCTAAGAGAAATCATCCAAACTTTGCTGGCATGAAAGATGAACACGGAAGCGATGTTTAAAACATTGCTGAGTGTTTAACTAAATGTGGATTCTATTAATCATTTTTACTTTTGTATCCTAAGTTAAAATAAATTTTGAGGCTTTTTGTTTTGGTTTTATCTGAGAGGATGAGGAAATGGGATTCAGATCTGAAAGCTACACAATAATGCATTGAAGAACAAGGAAAATATCACGTGAATTAACTCTGGGAGCAATAATAGGAAGCCTAAACTTGAATTCTGTAGGTCTGGAAATCACGTACTTCTGCTGGAATGACTGCTTTCCTTCTCAGTTTCTCCAGTTTTAGTTTCTTTTGCCTTCTTTATGTGCATCATGCACACTATTTTTCAGGATGACTCCTTACCCCATATAGAAAGGCCCTAATTGTACACTCTGCCAAAGGAAACTCACCCTGACTCCGGAACTTAGGAGATGATTTCCTCCAATCAGAATTCAGATCCTTAATTTTCACCTGAGAAGACTCTTTCTTAACTCTCCTACCAGTTTCACATACTTAACAGCCTCTGTCTTGCCTAATGTCCTGTATCAGATAGTCTTCCAATCACC
Organism: Aplodontia rufa; assembly: GCA_004027875.1. Lineage (NCBI taxonomy): Eukaryota > Metazoa > Chordata > Mammalia > Rodentia > Aplodontiidae > Aplodontia > Aplodontia rufa. Next base: position 29,070 of record PVKS010005372.1, on the reverse strand, counting down.
AATAATTACATCAGGATAGCAGTTCTCAAAGTATGGTTCCCACAGCTATAGCACATATCCCCTTATAAGAAGTCTTTTCCTGGAACAAAAAAAGGGTAGAGGGTGTTTGGGAAACAAAAAGTTTTCTTAACTGTCCTTGTTTTCTGGGATTCCAGTGTAAAAGTATGGAATCAGAGACATGAGAGTTAGGATATAGTACCTGTAGTATGAAAAGCCATTTAGTCTATGGCCAAGTATTCCAAGTTTGAGAAGCAGGGCACTGAACTTGGGGTGTAGCTCAGTGAAAATGTTTGCTTACCATGCATGAAGCCCTGGGTTAGATCAGCCATGTGCATACACACACAAACCCACACACGCTTGAGAACCATGACATGCCTTCCAAATCTGCCTAGGTTTCCACCTATCTAGTTTGATTCACACTATACAGATGATGTTTTACTACCTGTTCCTTTATCCTCTTAGGGCAGTCCTCTCTTAACTATAGATGGTTTCTCATCCTCTATAATCTTATATATACATTCTAAGACACTGTAAGTGGGTAGAAAAATATTTTTTCTGACTGCTAATATTTAGCTATTTTCCTTCTCAGTTACAAATGTTATCAGACAATATAAGGTAATGATGTCTTACCAAATTCCTCTGTGTCCAGGTCAGACTCATAATTTTTTTTCCTCCTAGAGAAATGAGATACTGTCTATGAGTTCAAATATCATTACATAGAACATTTGAAATTTAATCATTCAAATGCATTTCAATAACGCTATAGATTATCTTTTAGATATTTTGAGCTTAATAAAATAAATTAATATATGTTTTGCATATTCTATACATATACATATAATATCTATGTTAATTAATTTTTTAATTTTGTTTTATGAGCACGCTGTTGAATAGGAATCTTAGCCTTGAAGATTGTTTTTGGGTTGCTGGATAAAAACAAAATAAATAGTACATGAAGAATGACACAGTCCATGTTTTTACCTTTCTCTTTTATTTTTTCCTTTCCTCTTTCCTTGTCTACAATTTTCTTCAAAGAGCAGTGTGTTATTTCCAATTATGAAATAACGTACTTCTATTTATTTTATTTGCTTTTCTTAAAAATGTTCTTGTTGCCTTTGGGTCCCTGAGTCCATGAACAAAATACAAATTCAATATTTTACGTACAAATGTCTTATTTGTTTATAATGGAAAAAGTTAGCCCCAGGCTACCCCGTAGGAATGGTGCCAACAAAGGGTGGGCACTGCTAAAATATCTGCTTGGGTTTAAATCATATGCTGAGTTGTGATTTTTAAGCTTAGTTTTATGCAGATGATTTTACTCAATTGACTAAACCTTCTACTTCTCAAAGAAAGCAGTATTTAGGATTTATTTGGATCTATAGGAAAAGTGCATTCATTTCCTTTTTATTCAGAAAGTAGAATGAAATATTGATACTCATCCAAAAATTTTTTTTCCCTTAGGTACTTCAATTAGATCACATTACATAGACAGATCATAGCTTCAATTTGGACTGGCATGACTATAGATTCTGTAGCCAAAAAAAAGGGTGATTTAAAACTAACTCTGATTTTAAAAAGAGATAAACACAACCACTTATTGCTTAGAAATATCAACAATCAGAATGTTATATTATTACACAACTTTCTTTTTTAATTTTTTTACTCAGAAATTTATTTGTTGAACAATTTTCTAACGAAATAATATAATACATATATAAATTCTTAAAATTAGATTCACCCCCAAGAGCCACCCCTAATACCCACCGTTATCCCTCCCCTCTCCCCACTGCCTTCCCAATACATCTCTAAAAATGCCTTAGGTTTTATGACATTACATTTTATCTGGATTTAAAACATGATAATAGACCTCCTATCTCAATGGCCAGGGTCTAGCTCCAGACTCCACAGATGAGTGAAGTCATTCAACCCTTGGTTCTCTGGGTTATGCTTATTTCACTAAGTATAATTTCTTCCATAACCATCTATTTACCTTCCAAGGCTGCAGTATCATTTTTTCTAATTGCTGAGTAAAACTCCATGGTATATATATGTACCACAGTTTTTTAATCCATTCATCCAGTGAAGGACATCTGGGTTTCCATTATTTAACTATCGTAAATGGAACTGCTATGAACATCAATTTTGCTGTGTCACTGTGGTGTGCTGATTCTAAATCCCCTGGAAAAATACTATACAATAGAGCTGTAGTAACGAAGACAGCATGGTACTGCTATCAAGATAGGAAAGAAGAACAATGGAACAGAATAGAAAACCCTGAAACAAACCCTCAAATCTTTAATCTGATTTTTGACAAAGGGGGACAAAATGTTACATGGATGGGAGATAGCCTTTTCAACAAATGGTGCTAGACAAACTGGACAGCCACTTGCAGAAAGTTGAAATTAGATGCATATCTTTCTCCTTCCATGAGAATCAAATCCAAATGGATAAAGGAGCTAGGAATTAAACCAGCTACCTTGCAATGATGGAAGACAAATTAGGTCCCACACTTCAGCATTTGGGAGTAGGCAAAAACTTTCTCAACATGTCTCCTAAAGTGAAGGAAGTAAAGTCGAAACTCAGTGATTGGGATGCCTTAAAGCCAAAAAGCTTTTGTACTGCCAAGGAAACAATCAAAAGAGTCCAGAGGTTTCCTACAGAATTGGAGAGAATCATGGGCTATGATTCCTCTGACAGGGGGCCTCATATCCAGAATCTACCAAAATTCTCAAAAATCTCAACTACAAAAAAACAAACAACCCAATCAATAAATGGGCCAAAGAGCTGAATAGAAATTCTCAACAGAGGACACTGATGAAGCCAATGAATACATGAGAAAGCACTCTAAATCACTAGAAATCAGAGAAATGCAAATGAAAACTACATTAAGAGTTCACCTCACACCAGTCAGAATGGCAAATATGAAGAAAATAAACAATAATAGATGCTGGAGGGGCTGTGGAGAGATAGGCACACTAACACACTGTTGGTGGAGCTGCAGACTGTTACAGCCCCTCTGGAAAGCAGTGTGGAGAATCCTCAAAACTAGGAATGAGATCACCATCTGATCCTGCTATTCCTCTCTTGGGTAGTATACAACTTTTAATGATGACTTTAGTGGTTATTTGCTGGAATGTTGTTTAAGTGAAAGCAGAAATGTTTTTGCTGTTCTGAGTTTGTGCTCCACTCATAAGACCAAACACATTAAACACATGTTCCATGGATTCCTCTAGTATGTGCCTTCTTATTTCCACATAATGGTGGTAGAATGTTATTTATTGATCCATCAAATTTTCTGCTGAATTCCTTTTATCTTGTTGAGTGTCTGCTTTTATGCCTTTATTTCCTTTTCTTTCCTCTTTCTTCTACTGTATCTATTGGTATCTGACTCATTTTCATATGTAAATATTGCTGCAATTGAGTCAAGAATTACAATCTCATTTTTCTTCTGTGTTGTAAAATGATTTTCCTCACAATTAATAATTATTTCATTCCTTTTTTTTCCTTTTCTTTTTCTTACCTTTAACCTCTTCTCTCCTACTTGAACAGAACTGTAAATAGATTGTTTACATGTTTTTCAGATACCATACTGCATTTTTACTCCAACCTCCAATACTTACTCAGGGACTGTCCTTCAGTAGCTCTTGGTCATTCTCTTGTCTTTGCAGTTTGGTCTGCATCATTTTATAACTATCACTTCACATTTCTCTTCACCCATCTTCAGGGTTAGTGCTCCCTTTTCCAGGACCCTCTGTTTTTTTATCCGTTTGTCTGTCTTCATTGTACGAAAAGTATCTTCCACTTATTTCTAAGAATTTACATACAGTTTTAAATATGTATGTATACAAAAAAAAGAGATTGCCCTGTAGGGCTACATTCAGGAGATTACACCTGTGGACAGGCAGTGTAACAGCAAGCTGACCATTAAGAAGAACTTCATATACGACCAGTGGTGGGGCAGAGAAGAGGTGCTTAGCCAGATTTCATGGACTACCTATGAACGCGTTACTTTTTAAGGTTTTGGGGAATAGGCACTCTCCCTAGTTGTATGGTATCTGACCCTGGGTGATTACCATATTAAATATTAAACCAGAGTGTGAGATCTGGGTAAGGTAATTGGTTTGGATGTGAAATTAATTGGCACCTTAAGAAGTGGCACTGACCATTCTACAGCCGAAAACCATACAAAACAAATTTATACTGATTATTATATAGTAAGTATTCTTCATATGCTCATTGTCAAACAAATCTTTGTTTCATCCAAAAGTATCTACTATCTTGATTATTTTAGCAGATACTAAATTATAGGGGATTTGGCTCTCTTACACAAAAATCATTCTTCCGCACTATCCCCTTATCTAAATTCAATATGTATTTTCAGGTTTCTTTGAATCTATAGGTTCCTTTTTTATTCCTTTCTTTTCCTTAGAATTTATGTGCTGAAAAATTGGGCCATTTTTTCTGTAGTCTTCCACAGTTTGATTTTTCCAGATTTCATACTCTCAGTACAGACTGACCTGCTTTTTTCTGTTCTTCCCAACACCTGTAAATAATCAGCTCCATCTAGAGCTTTGATCATACTCAGGTTTAATTGCTTTGGCAAGACTATAGATGGTATTGCAGCCCATCACCAGGAGGTACATGATAGTTAATTTTTACTATATTGAGCCATTTTAGCTTTCTTCTCAGATCTTTTTCTCCAACTTAGCAGCATCCCATACTTTTACCTTTCTGCTTTTGTTCTCATTTGATTCTGCCTAATGCTGGGCTATTTTCTTAGTACTTGTGCAGAATTAAAATTTTGACTCAAACTGCAAATTTATTGTACTGGTCCTTCACAAAGTAGTTGTACTTCTTGAAAAGTTTTCTGCTGAAAATTTTTATTAAAATTTTGACCTGCTGCAGACCTTTTTTCTGGTATCCACTGTCCTCCCTTGGTCAAAAAAAATCATATTTCTATTATATTTTATTATGATTGGCTAAAATGCACCATTATTTTGTATGTGAATCATTTGTGATTTCACATTTCTACCAAGTCAGTGTATTTCAATCAAAACCTCAGTGGAAAGAAAATAGACAAAGAGGGATTTTACTTCATTTCATTTTCATTTATTAATATCTGATCTCCAAATGAATAAAATAAGTTGATGGAAATAACCACTTTTAGTATCTGTGAAAAATAATATAGTAGAGGCATTAAGTACTTGTGATCAAATATTTTAAGAAAAAGAAGGAATTATAATTTCAACCATGATATAGTAACTGCAATAAAAGTTTTCTCTCAACATTACAGAAAACTATACAAATCATATGAAGTAATGGTATTCAGACATTGTAAAAACAATTAAAATGGAAGAGTAATACTTCAAGAAGAAAAAAGAAGTAGATTGAGTCCTATAATCACACTGCTTCTTTTTTTTTTTTTAAATTCCGGTGGCACCTCTAAGATGCAAAGGCAGGAAAAGGATTCCAAATTGAGCTCAGCAGACTCAGTGAATTGATGAGACAAGATTTGGGCTTTAGAGAGCAGTTAAGAGGTAGTTTTATGGAGAAAATCAGAACAAGCTATGTAGAGTAAGATTTCCCCTTGAGTCTGTTGTCAAATTCTAAGCAACTCATGTATAGAGACGAGACCAAGAACATCAGGAAAGCACAAAATGCTCAAATCTTAGAACCCGAATAGGACAGGAAAGCGTTTCTGTTGTATTGAGCCAAAATGCAGTTTTAATCAAACTCTAGGGGTGGTTAGTATAGAACCCAGAAGGATTGTACCTATTTATTTGTAGGACTAAACTATACCTTCCCAACAAAGTTTAAAATTAATAAAAAGGGAGGGAGCGGATCAAGGAGTACTTAACTGCATGCCTGAACACATTTCAAAAATCTTTAAAGTGGGAAGAACATAGATTCCACCTATTTAAATATAAAGTACACGATTGCTAGCCTACAATTAAAAAGATGTATACTGAAGTTTCAGCAGAAGCATTATAGAACATCCCAGAGGAAATGAAATGATTGCCCTACGAGAAGACATACTGTGAGTGTCTCAAACCTTCATCATCACCTTGAATTTGTGAATTGGTGACATCAGAGCAAAGACTCCTATGAGGAGGAGTTACCCACAGAAAGAAGAAACCAGAAAAAGGGAACAACCAGGTCAAAGTCCTGAAGGTGGAAGTTGGCCTCACTGGAAAACACTTCAGCGTAACTTGAGTAAATTGAGTAGTTCATGACATAATCATCAGCTCATTGGATTTACCAAATAATCAAAGGCTGGGTTTCTGAAAGGGCCATAAATCTTGAATTCCATCGTTGGGTAGGGAAACAAAAGTATAGTTTGAAATGAAAACAATGTGCAGGACACACAAGTACATTGTTATAATCTCAATGATGTAGTGTTTTCTTGCACAGAAATTAAATAGCAAAACACCACAGACCCTCAGATACTCAATAGCTGTGTCCCCTGTCTGTCCTCAGCTTCAACTGTCTTCTATCCATTTTAAAATACATAATACTCCAGTGCAAGAAACACAGTGATAGGGAGGAATCTACCTGTCATTAGAAGGTAAATCAGATAATAAGTCTGCACGAAAAAGTCCAGATTATTAAAGTGTGTAGAAGACATGGGTGGGAGTGGAAAGAAGAAGCTATTAAAATAATCCACATAAATAACGATTTATGAGTGAACTAACACAATACTAGTAGAGCTACTAATCAGAGAATGGAAGCAAGACATGTGCAGGTCAGCTGTAGTTTTCATGGTTAAGTTTTAGTGCCAGTTTCCTAGTCCCTTTGAGGTTGAAGTCCTATGTTGAAAAATTCACTGCAAGTTTAAAACTTAGAAACACTTGAATCATTCAACATCAAGGCATGACTTAAATCTGTTTAAACTTTCGGCTTTCCATTTTTGCAAAAGGTTTTTCATCTGGTGTACATATAATGCAGTAAGGAGTTGAATATGAAAACAGAGTAATCATATAGTTTAACTTGCTAAACTGTAAACGTTCTGGGAATTCAGAGTGTCCAGTGTATTGCTAAGGTATTCACACACACAAAAAAAGAAATGTATATGTCTGTGGAAATTTGTAAATTACTCAGGCAAAAATATGTTCTTAGCACCATCATATAAAGTGTATGGTGAAATGAGAGCATAATGAGACAGTATTTCAAAAGATTTCAGTCTCTTTTCCTATTTTAAGTAAGGGATTGATCCTATTAACCATTGTGCCTTGTCTACAGGGTTTAAGACCGTGTAAGAGAGGATAAATGTACTTTTGGTGAAAGATGAAAGTCATAATCTGTTAAGAGCTGAAATATTGAAAGAAATTATGTTTTCCTCTCACAAGTGGAATTACAATGGGAATTACTAAGAAATAATTAATAAAAATGACACAGTTTCATGCAATATGGGAAAGTGTTCTTCATTTCGATGTACCAAGTTTTACACTGTCCATATTCAAGGGAGTAGTTGTTACTTATTTTCTTTAAAACTCGTAATTAATTATAATTTCCTAAGTTAGGAAAAAAAGTCACATTCATTTGCCATCAAGAGTCTATAGCTTGTCAGTTGTGCCTTTCATTATGCAATAAAGGTATCTTTAACTTTAAGACTTTGCCTTTGCCAGGACCTCACAAGAATAATATATTATTACTTTTAATTGGTAGTGTCAGTTAGATGTTTGCTTGAATTTGAATAGAAAAATCTCTAGACTTCTGCAGTGTTTCACAAACCAAAATATTTTATATCACTAGTGTTTGCCTTTGTTTTCCCAAGAAGTCTAGTTTTCACAAAAACCCTAAATATTTGGTTCCCATATTGTACATTGTTTAAAAAACAAATTTGTGGTGCTGAAGCAGTGGCTCGGTGGTTACAGCACTTGCCTCACATGTGCAGGGTTGTGGGTTTGAACCCCAGCACCACCTACACAGAAAAGTTTAGGAGCAATGAAAGCCACATGGAAAACTAAATAAAAATTGATTTTCTCCTTCTCTCTCTATCACTGTCCCTCTCTCTTAAAAAACAAAAAGAAAAAGAAAAAAAAAACTAACAGGTCAAATAAGCTATGCTCTATTCCTCAGGATTGGTATAACCTAAGAAATATCTGATGTCCTTTGCCCTATCAGTGTCTTCCCTTTTATTCATATTAGCTTCTATCAAGAAAAGAGTCTTTTGGGGGATGTTTTTATCATTTCATCATTATTTTTCCCAGGACTGCTGGGGGAAAAGTATGAGGAAATAATACAGGTTTTGTAGGCAAGGTTGGCCCTGAAATTTCAGTTCCCAAGGAGGATATTTTTTTTAATACTCATTTATTTGAAAAGTTAACTGACTTTTTTTTTTTTTGTCCATGAGATTGAACCCAGGGGTACTTAACCACTGCATCACACCCTCATCCCTTTTTATTTTTTTATTTTAAGACAGGGTCTCACTAAGTTGGTTAAGGCCTTGCTGAGACTGGCTTTGAACTCACAATCCTCCTGCCTCAGTCTCCCTAGATGCTAGGATTATAGGAATGTGCCCTTTCACCTGACTTAACTGACATTCTTAAATCTTAAATCCAGTTTTTGCCAGATTTCAGAAAGTATAAAAGAATAGCACATACAATCTTCATTAGAAAGCGTAAGTTAATGGAATTACTCAACAGGCTGAAACAGAAATAATGAAAGATACAAAAGAGAGAATAAAATAAAGTACTATTTGCTTCTTCACATATTCAACTATTTGACAGATGCTCGTTGGGTCCTATCATGCACTTGGAATTATGCAAATATTGTGTATAATAAAAGAGATGTGACCCCTGTCTTTAAGATTTTAGTGCTATGATAAAAACAGTAAGCAGAGAGATAAACAATAGATATGGTAATCAATAAAAGTAGTACTGTACGAGAAGGCACTTGTAAAATCTGTGTTTATTGTATTTTCCTACTCTCTGTATCATTGAGCCTCTGACATCTGGGCATAGTTGATGCAAGAGGGAAAACCCCTCCAAGGCTAATCCTAAGGAGATCAAATGGTGCTAGCACACCTTGACACCTTGACTTGCAAACCACCTGGTCCGGAGCTCATACCAGCAACCACTTTTTATGATATTTACACTCAGGTCACTAGCCTCTAACTGTATCACTCCAGGGCCAGGTACCCTTCAACCAGGGACCACCAGTGCAACAGAATACACAGAAATTATTATTCACTTGCATTCGTAAGCCTACGTAGCTATCTGATCTTTTCTGGCCCATTCCTTGCCTTGAGAATCACAATAAGGCTCAGGCAGCAGATCTTCCCTCTCTGCCAGCTCCCCTCACTTCAGTGCTTCCTGAGGTGGCTCTGCACTGCTCTCTTTGCCTCGTGTGCAGGGATTGTTAGTACAAGTTTTCCTTTACTCTGTTCATGTGTTCCACCACCTCGAATTTGAACAAATCTCTGGTACCATTAAAATAAAATAAGAATTGAATATTTAAAATCAGCATTATCTATTTTATCTAAGAGAACAATTCCCAGGAAAGATAGTTTTTAAAATACATGCAAGAAAAAACACAAAGCCAGAAAAGATCTATGACCATTAAAGAAAACAAACAAATATCATGCAAAGCCAGGGTCCCACCTCCTGTCTCCATTCTCAGATGCTTTTATTCATTATTTCCAACAGACTTTGAATACAAATAATCCCTATGCTGGGACTGGAACGGTGGCTCAGAGGACAAGGAACTGGCCTGGCATGTGCGAGTAAGTGAGTTTAAACCCTAGCACCACGTATGAAAGAGGTCTCGGAGCATGGAAAGCCATGTGAAAAACTAAATAAAATTGATTCTCTCTTTCTCTCTCTCACTGTCTCTGTCTCTTAAAAAAAATTCCTATGCTAAATAAGATAGAAAAGCAGCCTTAATTGGGTGCAATGCTTATACCTGTACTCCTAGCAACTGGAGAGACTGAAGCAAGAGGATCACAAGGTAAAGTCCAGCCTCACCAACTTACTGAGACCCTTTCTAACAGAACTGTGAAAAATTAAAAATTACAAAAACAGTCATGATTTATTTTATGAGATTGCATAATAATCCATACAAGAACTGTTTGAGAAGAAAATATCACTAAATAATACAGTTGTAAAAACATATACTAAGCAATTGCAAATATCATTTAGAGAGATATGCAAGTTTTTCAAATATACAAATCTAAGAAATTAGAAACTATATTTAAAATATTCTATAAAAACAGCAACAAATATATCAGTTACTTAGGCTAAATAATTAAATATTATAGAAATATTATAGATATTTATAGCACCAAATTAAATATTACATAAGATATAATAGGGGATCTTCCCAAATTAGTTCATAAATTTCTCTCAAATTCATTGAATTTGGTTGGCATGATCCAAAATTCCTAAAGTGCATATGTAAATGGAAAGAGGAAGGATGATCAAGAGTATATTTGATAATAATACCAAGCAGAGATTCTTTTTACAGAAAAGTTTAGCAAAATCTTATGAAGGAGAAGTAAAGACAACATTTATTATAAAATTAGATTACAACATTTAGTATAAGATTAAGTACCAAGAATTTTTGTTTGTTTTTCTGTCTTTTCAGCTAGTAAACATGAAGTTTAACTCCACTGTTTTTTTCTTAAATCTAAATAAGATGAAAAGCAACAAGTGTGTGAGGCTTGTGTAACTGAAAAAGGATGTATATAGGCTAAATTTTAAAAAAATGTGTTTTCTAAGTGAAATGATAAACATTTAGGAAAAATTATGGATAAAAGTTTTGAAAAGGTGTGATCAGTCATCCTTATTAGTAATCAGGGAAATGAAAATTTAAAAATCCGTGAAATTCTATTTCATAGCCATTAGAGTGGCAAAATAATCAGTGTCTTATAAATTGATGTATTGGAAAGTATGAAGGAAATGGGAGCTATCATATGTTACTAACAAGAATAAAAATTTGTATAATAACCTTGTGGAATCATTGGTAAAATATATTAAAGTTGAAGTTCATAATCTAAAAACTTGCTCAATTTACACACCTAGTCTTTTGCATGAATTCTTGTATACATGCAAAAATAATCGTCTCGAACCATCTTTACTCTCATCTCACTATGTGAGAGGGAGGAAGGGAAACAACCTTGGCTGCGTAGGCAAATAAAGGAATGCTGTTTTTCCCACAAAGAGATGCACACTTGTCAAAGCTGATACACACACATAAGTGTTGCTGCAAAGGTCTCAGACTTAATCCAGGGAAACACAGCAGTAGCACAATTGCTCAGACAAAGCAAATTTATTATTCACAGATAGGAAGCAAGGGTGAACAGAAGACTGGGCCCCTGGAAAGCTGATACCCCAGACTCAGAGAAAACTGCAGAGGCCAGATAGAGCTTTGCCTTTGGGTGTCCCATGCTGCACCATAGTTGATGGGTTCCAAACTCTGATTCTTCATACCCTGGGGTCACCTGGTTTGCTGAAAGCAAGCCTTGCAGGATGTCCGGTGCCAGGAGGAGTGAGGACACAGCCTGTGTTGTTCTGGACATTTCCTTATCTCAGAATTTCCATTCTCAATGTATTCTCCTAGAGAACTTCAAGTAGGGTGTAGGAAGATTTAATCTGGCCAACAATAGCTGGGAACCTGTCTTCCTAAAGCTAATAGCTGAAAAAATTATGCAAGTCAAAACAGAATTGTACATATATGTGCCATATGAATGAAGCACTTGAATATTTTTATGATATCATGATAGAGTTTTTACACAGATTGAGAGAAAGGATAAGGTGATGTAAACTTTATCAGTAGAAGCTATGTTTTCTGCAAAGTAAAATATTACACTGTCTTTTAAGAGCATAGGCTTCTTTTTCATAGATGTTAGGCATAGATTGGGAGTGGGAGAACATGGCTGTGCCCATGCTGAACACTCAAGGACTCAAGCTTAAGTGAGCAGCTGCTATCCTAGACGTCATGGATTATTGTGCAAGGATGACAAAAAACACATGACCATTTAAATGCTCAGATCCAGAAGTGGCCTGCATTAAACTCATAATGGATTCTTCTGAACTACACACATGACACCCCCAAACAAGGAGGATAAGAAGCTCAATCCTACTACTTTTCAAATGATTGCACATTTGGTGAACAGCACTAATAACCAACTAGGAAATAGACTGTGTTCTTATGTGTACATTTTAATTTTTAAACAGAAGAAAAGAAAAGAACTGTAAAAAATATGGAAACTGTTAAAATTTTTCTTACTTTGTTCAATTTGGTATTTATATTTAAATGTATTATTTTGTTATAAATAAAATTATTTATTGTTATACATTCTATTAATTCTTTGAATATGGTTGTGCAAAGTAAGGGAGAGAAAAATATCAAAAAATGTTTGCAGGTTTCTGAGTCAAAGATAGAAGATAGGAAGGTTTGAAGGTAAGTATATAAGTAGGTAGGTAGGCAGATAGGTAGACCCATGTACCATTGATAGAGATGAGGAAGCTAGAGGGAAATCTTAAATAATTTCAATTTGATTTTTTGGGAGAAAATAAATTCAAGAATTCTATTAGATGGTGAAATCAGTAAGTTAAACAAAAAAGTAAATGATGCTGAGCACCCAAAAAGCTACTAAAGCTTGAGCCATAACTTGGTAGTTTTTTTAATATTATCTTTCAAATCACCAGAAAAGATGAGATTGAATGATTGGTTTGTATCATAAATTGGTCATTGATATATGATTTCTGGAAAATAGAGTGTACATATTTTAACTTTAGAGTTTGATGAATTTTGAAAAACTATGTACACTATTTTTAGCAACAGCTAAATAAGATATAAAACACTTACCTCATCCAGAATAAAATGTTCTCATGCTTCTTCCCATATAAATTCCTATTCCTTGGCCTAAACAGCCACTGATCTGATTTATATTGTCATACATTAGTTTTACATTTTTTTAAGAGAGAAAAGGAGAAAGAGAGAGAGAGAGAGAGAAGGAGGGAGAGGGGGAGAGAATTTTTCATTTAGTTTTAGTTTTTCCTGCACTTAGTTGCATATGTGTTGCTGGGTATCAATCCCAGGACCTCATGCAAGCACTCTACAACTAAGCCATCTGTTCAGCTCGAGTTTTGCCTTTCCAAACAATCCCTATAAATTGAATCACACAGTATTAGATCAGTTTTGTCTGGTTTATTTCACTCACATATGTTTCTGAGGTTTATCATCATCATTGTGTGCCGCTGGTTTATTGCTGAGTAATACACCATTATATGAAGGAGAAGGAGGTAGATTTTTTTGAAATGTTATCACCAGTTGATGGAAATTTTTATTGTTCACACTATTTGGCTATCATAATTAGGATTTTATATATAATTTTGTACATGTTACTGTAGATAATTATTTTCTTTGCTGTTTGGAAAATAGCCAGAATATTCTCCCTCTCCCTCTAATGTGTGTATATACATATATATACACATGTATATATATGTGTGTGTGTATGCATGTGTGCATGTGTGTTTGTATATACACATAGATATATTTTACCCACTTGAAATATAACATAAATCACAAAAATATATTTAAATATATTCAGCCCATTTGAAAAATATGACTTTTTCCTGTCATTCCTTAGACAATACAGTACAACTATTTGCAGAGCAGTTACATTGTATTATTATAAGTAATATAGAGATTATTTAAAATATATGGGATGATGTACACAGGTTACATGCAAATGCTATAGAATTTTATATACAGGGCTTGGGCATCCATTAATTTTGATATCTGCAGGGTCCTGGAGCCAATACCTCATGGACACAGGGGCAATATTTTGTATGTGTGTGTATGTGTGTGTGTGTGTGTGTGTGTGTGTGTGTAGCTATAATGGTTCCCAAGTGATTATGTAATTTTGCACATGGATCAGGAATGTACGGGAGTTCCAGTTTCTCCATATCTTCAGCACCTTTTTAGCACTAACAGTGTTCTTAATTTTAGAAATTATAAAGGAGATAAAATACTATCTTATAGTTTTAACTTGTAATTTCTTGGTGACAAATAATATAAGAAATTATTTTATTCCTTACTTCCCAATATTATATATTCTTTGAAACATCTATTGAATGTTTTCCTATTTTCATCAAATTGTCTGTTTATTACATTGTTATAAAATTATTTATGTATTTTGAACATACATCAAAATTTTGAGTGACAGATGATGAATTGATAGAGATAAATGACTATGAATCTATATCATTCAGAGAGCAGACATATTTATGGAAAAGAAGTTAATATTGTTTTCTTCAAAGGCTAATGCATATATGTCCTATCCAAAATATCTGGGCCCAAAGTATCCAAGATATTCTCCCTGAAATTTTTCAAGAAATAATTGTTGTAGCTTCTATCATCATTTCTACAGCACACTTCAAGTTACGCATTGAATATGGAACAAAGTATGCATCAAAATTTGTTCCTCCCTGCTATATAAATTTGTCTATTTTTCCCGGTAGCATTTATTGAAGATTCCCTGTTGAATTAGCATTATGGCTTTAAAGGAAATCAACTGACCACGTAAGTTAAGTCTACCTTTAGACTTTAGTTTCTTCCATTTATCTCTTTGTCTACTACAGTGCTATGTTCATTTCTGTGCTTTTATAAAAAGTCCTGAGATCAGAAAATGCATGTCTAGCAACATGTATTCTTCAAAATTGTACTTTCTAACACCATAATTTCCATTTTTACATTTAAATTTCTTTATTAAAATTCATTATGAATACCCTGTGGAAGGCATTGATATTATACTTTCTTATTGACATTGTGCATTATTTTAATGCTAATTTATTTAACTAGCTGAATGTCTATAGAAAATATCTGCTTTACAGTCTGCCTGCTAAATCCAACATATGGTTACACTAAGAGACAGCTATAATTGACTTTCTTTGAGTATGTGCTACGCTTTCCTGTTTCTTTGCAGTTTTGTGATTTTGTTGTTGTTAAAAATTGCATACTTAGATAATGTATTTTAGCAACTCTGGATTGTGACTTCCTCCCATGACATTGGTCATATTTGTTTCTGTTTGCTTATGATTTAGTGACTTTCCTGTACTAGATCTGTAAAATCTCACTGCACAGCAGTGTGTAGCCATTTATATCTCTGCTTCATTTTATTAATATTTTTCATTTTAGTTTTTTCACTTGGAATCTCAGAGGCCACGTTTTTGTCCGCATTGCTTAGTGGCCTGGCAATGATTTGTTGGAGGCTACTTGAGCAGATTGGAAAATGCCTTCAAGCATCTGGCAGTTTTCAGGACTGCCAGGCTTTTCCTGCATTTTCTGTGCAAAAGTGACCAGTCTGTCCGGCATTCAGGGACCCTCTCTGGTCTCTGGCATATGCATATAAATTGTGGCCAGGGATGTGTAGTGATCTTATATAAAGCTGTCTCATTTCCAGAATCTCCCTCTGAAATTTCTGGCTACCTGGCAGATTGTGTGGTTGTTCTCACCAGAACTGCAGCCTCAGGATGTCAGAGCTGCAGCTCCTTTCCATTCACTTGCTTCTTTGTTGACAACCTGGGTGTGGATTTTCCTGCCTTCTATCTTGCACTAAGTCACCTGTTATAGTGACATAAATTTCTGTGTGTGTCTTGTTCCCAGTCCTGATAAAATTGTGGCCTTATAAGCCTGGGTAGATGGGTGTGGCCTCAGGAAATGGCCCACATACTTCCACTTTTTCACTTAATGTTCTGAAACTTTTCAACAACAATTTTGTTTGTATTCTATCAATTTCTACAGCTCTGAAAGACAAGTTTTTGACAATTTTATTGAATATTCAGTGATTTTTTTGGAAAAATAATTTTCCAACCTGCTCATATCATTATATCTCTCATTATTAAATAAGACTGAGCAACGAAAGAGACATCTAAATGTGTTGTAAAAATGAAAACATAGATCATGACATTTTAATAGATTATAATTTTATATTTATTTATTTATTATTTTTACTACCAGGAGACACCCTGCCATTGTCACAAAATTATGGAACACAACCTGCTACAATTCAATCCCTAGAACTTCCACCTTGCCCCAACTCCTCTCCCTCCTCTCCAGGGATCCTTCCTCAGTCTGTGTACCGTTTATTTATTTATTTTTTTAAATTTAGTATCCTGTGAATATATCTGATTATGGAACCCACTTTGCCACATCCACGTAGGCACACATGAAAGTTCAGTCAGATTCATTCCACTATTCTTTTCTTTTCCCATCCCCTCTTCATCCTCCTCAATGCTATTTGCCTAGTGCACTGATCTTTCCTCTGTTTTGATGAAATTCCCTCTCCTGCTTTTTCTTTTGTTCTTATTTTATTTTGAGCCTATCATGAATGGGATAGTGTTCCTAATTTCCTTCTCAGCATATTCATCATTGAAGAATAGGTGATGCAGTGTAGTTCCCACTCCTGTTAAAACTTTATAAGCCTTTATGGATGGAAGTAGCTCAGGCAAGGATCCACAAATTTCCATCATTTTATTCAAGTTTCCATAATTTTTCAAAGAACAAATCATTGGTATTTGATTAATTTTCAGAGTTCTAAAATACAAGTTTTTGATAGTTTTATTGAATATTTATTGGTGCTCTGGAAAAAAAAGTTTCCAAATTTTTCATATCATTATATCTCTCATATTTTTAAATAATACTGAAAAACTGAGGAGATGTCTAAATGTAAGTGTTCTGTATTATAATTTTTAAACACATACATAGCACTGTGAGGTATTTCACCTTGTTTTATATTAAATTCTAAGGTAATGTAAGAAGGTGATCAGGAGTTGGGACAGAATTAGATACATGGATTCACTTCTCTTTTTTCAGTCTATCATGACCCAACAAAGCATCCAGCATTGTAGAATGGGTGTGGAATTTTTAGTCCAACAAGCCACCATGTTTAGATTTTGATGGTCATAGTAGTCCCTGAAACTCAACCATTTATTTAGCATTCAGTGCAGCAGTGCTGTATTTCCTAGTGAAAGCAAAATAAAACTTCAAAGTCCAGCCCTTGAGCTGCATGTACAGTTTTAAGATGTTATTGAAAATGATTTCTTTTTACCTTACTGGCAAAAAAATCCCATTCAGTAGCCAGTAATTATGAATTTTGCCATGTCAGAATATACATTAACTGATCCTATATATTTTGATCTGAGCACAACTAAAGATATAATTTCTGTTCTATATGATCTGCTGATCAATGGACTTGTTAATATTTGATGGTAGAGTTTCAGCATTTTTCCATATATATATTAATGAAGAAGTTTTGGCTCATAGTAAAATACTCTTAGAATTTCTTTTATTGTAAAAAGCATAATGGAGATGTACAATGGTGAATTTCAGAAAATAAAATTAACATTATATTTTAATAAAATTAGTTTATGTGTCACTTATATGAGAGTTATATAAACCAATCTCTGTGAACCAAGCCTACCTGGAAAATTTTGCACAAATGTTACAATAACAACCTCTTCCTTAGAGTTTGCTTATGTAAACTTTGTTTGTAGAGTCTCTGTTGTTTGAGAGAGACACTTAGCTCAGGTTATTAATCTGAACTTTTTCATGCTTTATTAGCAACTGGTGAAATTTATGCAAAAAACCCCACATTTAACAGCACTGAATTAGGAACATTAACAGATAATTTAAAATGTAAAGTAAATACATAGAACAAGATTCAAAATGGCATATTTCTATACACATTAATAATTATATGTAAAATATTATGCTGATATGACTTCTGTAAATGTCTTAACATTTTGGAAGTGCATAAAAAATTGCTAACATGATTATATGACAAATTTGCTAATTTTGTACTGATTATACATACAAAGTTTTTTATTTTCTATCATGCACATATATTACAATATAAAATATAGTTGAAAAATACAGTGATGTGCTGTATACTAAATACAACCAGATTAAAATAAATTTCCATATTCGCAGCAGCTCAATGAAATCATTATTCATCCCTTTATAACAAACCTTATAATCAGAAAAAAAATGTAGTGTCACTTTTATTATTAAGAAATCAGAACTAAATAACAGGGTAATTGAAATAACTATGGATAATATTTTAAATCTGCTCTTATGTTGCCATTTATTTCTTTATTTCTTTAAGTGGAATAATGCATGAAGATGCCTTTCCTGATATTTAATCAGGAATAGCTTCCAAAACTGTTTTAATGGATAATAATCAATGCATTGCTTAATTTTTTATTAGTTGAATATGGGCTTACAATTAAGGAGAAATCATTATCAAACAATCAAGAACAAATGTATATTCACATAGTTAGCCAAGGCTGATGCTATTCCATGGTTCCCCTCTTGGGTTCCCCATGTTGGTATGTTACCTCCAATTGGAACCCTGTGTAAAATGGGCTTCTTGTGGAGGTTGGAGATCTTCAGAGTTGATTCCCCCATGCTTCCTCTCTCCAGTCTCCTTGATATCCTTGCTGATCCTTCTCCCCCTCCTGTCCCCCCTTACACCTCCAGATATCCTAGGCAAGTTTCCCCCTGTTTGTGTAAAAATTCATATATGTTGAGGTTATTATTAGCTTAGCCACCTATCATACTGTTTCTGGTTATTTTCTAGCTTTCACAATTGAGAGAGAACACTAGACCCTTGAGTCTCTGAGATTGTAATACTTCACTCAGCATATTTTTTTCCATCTCCATCCATTTGGCTGCAAAAGCCATGATATCATTTTCTCTAACACCTGAGTAATATTTCATTGTATATATGTACCATAATTTTTTAATCTACTCATTGAATGAGGGGCATCTGGGTTGGTTCCATAATCTAGCTATAGTAAATTGAACTGCTATAAACATTGGTGAAGCTATATCTCTGTAAGATGCTGATTCTAACTCTTTTGGGAAAATACTCAGGAGTGGGATAGCTGGGTCACAAGGTGGTTCTAGCCCTAATTTTTTGAGGAGTCTCCACACTGCTTTCCAGAGTGGCTGAACAAGTTTGCAGTCCCACCAACAATGTGGCAGTGTTCCTCTTTTCCCACAGCCACTCCAGCATCTGTCGTTATTTGTATTCTTCATTTTTTGCCACTCTGACAGATGTGAGGTGGAATCTCAGTGAAGTTTTGATTTGCATTTCTCTTATTGCTAATGATGTAAAGCAGTCTCTCATATATTTATGGGCTTTCTGCACTTCTTCTGCTGAGAAGTTACTCTTTAGTTCTGTAGCCCATTTATTGATTGGATTATTTGTAATTTTGTTGTTTAGTTTTTTAGTTCTTTGTATATTCTAGATATTAGCCCTCTGTCTAAGGTGTAGCAGGGAAAGATTTTCTCCCATTCTGTAGGATCTCTCTTAACACTCTTGACAAATTCTTTAGCTGCGCAGAAGCATTTTAGTTTAACTGTATCCATCCATTTATTCTTTACTTTACTGCTTGTGCCATGGGAGTTTTGTTAAGGAAGGCAGCACCAACCCCTATGTCCTGTAGTGTTGATCCTCCTTCTTTTTCAAGTAAACTTAAAGTTGCTGGGTTAATATCCAGATCTTTGAACCATTTTGATTTGATTTTTGTGCAGGATAAAAGGTAAGGATTTAATTTCAGTTGTCTACAAATGGCTGTCCAATTTGTCCAACACTGTTTTTGCCCCCTTTATCACATATCAGATAGTCAAAAGTATGGGGGTTCATCTCAGTATCCTCTATTCTATTCCATTGGTCTTCAGTTATGTTTTGATACCAAAATCATGTTGTTTTTGTTACTATGGTCCTGTAGTATAATTTCAGGTCAGGAATTGAGATACTCCCTGCTTCTTCCTTCTTGCTGAGAATGTTTTGACTAATCTGGGTCTTCTATTATTCCATATGAACTTGAGAATTGCTTTCTCTGTATCCATGAAGAATGATATTGGTATCTTCATGGGGATTGCATTAAATCTCTATAGGACTTTGGGTAGAGCGGCCATTTTGATTATATTAATTCTCCATAACCATGAACATGGAATGCTTTTTCATCTACTCAGGTCTTCTGCAATTTCATTTTTTAGTGTTTTATTGCTTAACATTGGAGCAAACGCTAAAAATATTTGTTCAGCACTACATGGCTGCCTTACCTCTGTTAGCTACTTTAAGCTTTGAATTGATACTGTAATTGATAAAACTGACAAGAATAGGTTTCAAACCCAGGAAGTTCACCTTTAATTTTATTCTCCACTGTTGTGTACAGTATTCATATAAAAGTATATATTCTTTACTAAGTCTTTAAATGATACAATGAATTATGTTATTAAGAAAAACATTATACTAATGGAAGATGATTTTTTTCTGTCTTTCTTGGATCAATATCAGAACAGCCCATTTCTTAGGTGAAGCTCATGGGACATAAAGAGAGTAGGAGGATAAGGAAAATATTAATTAATTTTTGATTACATGAAATTAAATGAAAAATGAATACATCAAATTCTCTATTCTGTGAGGCGGAGGGAGAAGACAGAGGTGGAAGTAATTAAAGATTTTTCACAGGCAAGTAAATTGGCTCTTCTCTCCTATCTTAAATCAAATAATTGTCTTGCATATATAAAAAGTGTAGGACTAAAATTCATGAAGACCAAAAGGGAGAAAAATTCTGTAATAAAAATTATTATAGGAGATCCATGATCTTTTATTCAAATACACATTGGATAGTGTCTTTTTCAATAAAGAATTATGTCTTGATGTTTGACACACAGGGCAATTCCCTGGTTTCAATATCAATCATCTTTTTTTTCCCTTAAGAATCTGATA
The DNA here is from genome assembly GCA_004027875.1 of Aplodontia rufa. NCBI lineage: Eukaryota > Metazoa > Chordata > Mammalia > Rodentia > Aplodontiidae > Aplodontia > Aplodontia rufa. The sequence goes on along the minus strand of PVKS010005372.1, from coordinate 8,321 downwards.
AAGACAAAAAATGTGTAATTATAAGTGCAAGAAATCCTCCATGGATTTTTTCAATGAATTAATCATGATCTTCTTTGAAGCAGAATATAGGAGTAAATGAACATCATAAGTAGCAAAGAATATTCCAAATCTTTTATTTTTGACGATTTTCAAAATTTAAAATGTTATACATCTTCTATTTTAATACACACATTTCAGAATGTCAATACTTAATTATACTTTCTCCTCTAGAAAATTGTAAAATTAATGTGTATAAACATCTTTTAAGAAAAATCAATGAATCTAATGTCAAAGGAAATGAAAATTCAATGTCTGAGACCTTTCATCTTTGTAATAGAATTGGTCCTAAAGTTGTCTACTTAACAAAACAAAAATGCTTTGATTAGTGAACATTTTTTCAATGTCATACAATCATCAATTAAATAAAAGGAACATTTTAAAATCACAGTAAAAATTCCTTACTTCCAAATGAAATCAGACTACAGATATTTTTAATGTATGTATGGTTTAAACTTTTCAAATGTTTCTTAATGAGAACTATTTTTCTCACCACAGGAATATCTGTTAGCTACACTTTGTTTCCTCCAAGTTTCAAATTGTCTTTCCTCCCTCCCTTCATTTCTTCCTTGTTATATGTATGTATACATATAAGTATGCATATAAGTTTTTTAATTCTTTGTGTTAACTTGACTGGGCCATAGAGTGCTAATATTTGGTAAACTTATTCTGTGTTTTTCTGTGAGGGTGTTTTGGATTAGTTAAACATTTAAATCACTAGACTGAGTAGGGTATTCATTTAATCATTTGACAGCCTGAACAGAATAAAAGAGTGGTTCTCCATTGCAGAAGAGAACACGACTCCTACCTGACTCCTTCCTCTGAGCCATGAGTTTTTCCTGACTTCCAAAGGGATTCAGATGGACACTGCAGCCCTTTCTGGGCCTTTTGCCTAGCTTGTTTCATACTGGGACTAAGCCAGCATATCTCCTGGTTCCACAGCCTTCAGATTCAGACTAGAACTGTGCCACTTGTTCTTCTAGGTCTCCAGCTTGCTGAATTGTTCTGGGGTTGAGGCTTTGTTTACTTTGGGCTGCTATAACAAAACATCAAAACTGAGTAAACAACAAACATTTACTTCTCATAGTTTTGGATCTTCGGATGTCTAACAGTGAGGCTCTGGCAGATCCAGATTCTGATGAGGCGCTGATTCTGTGGACAGTGCAAGGACTGGGCAGCTCTGTGCTGCTTTTTTTATAAGGGCCTAATCCTAATCATGAGGACTCCTCCCCCATGATCTAATCAACTGCCCCTCCTCCTGTTTACTAACAAATTGGGAGTTAAGATTTCAATATATGAAATTTCCTGTGTAACAACCAGAGTATAGAAGCCTCCAAAATCATGTGAGTTAATTGCTTGTAATAAATTATTTTCTATGCATAAATATATCCTGTTGTTTCTGTTTATTTGGAGGACCCTGACCAGCACAGATTTTAGTACTGTGAGAGGCTCTAAAGAAGGGAATTTTTTTTCCAACCAGTACTTACTTATTTTTTAAATATATTTTATAATGGAATCATGTTATTGTACAATCATAAGTGCATTTAAAGTAACAATATATTATGCATATACACTTAAGCCAGAATTATCCCCTAGATCCATTCCTATTCTTCCTCCCTCTCACCTCCCCCATCTATTCTCCCCCTCTCACACACTATATATCTTTGATTGCCTTAGATTATGTGTTGGTACACCTTTGTTTGGTCTAATCCATGAGATTAACTACCTTTCACGCAGGCCTGGGTTTAGATGCAGCCCCGACAAAGGAGTGAAAATATTCAATCCTTGACTCTGGTTTGTCTAACTGCTCAACATGCTTTCTTCCATCACCATCCATTTACCAGGAATGGAATTGTAACAGTTAAGTTTTCTGAATTGTTTCTGGGGTTTGTGTGATTGGCTCTCTGATCTGATTAAATTTAAAGATGCTAATGATCCTAGTGCAGTTAGTGATAGAAATGTGCAAAACATTGCCTTTGGACACTGTTAATCACTTTCAAGATGCTAAATAGTTCCTGTATAATCAAAGAAAACTGGAAAAGTAAAAAAAAAAAAGATAATAATCAAAGGGGGATCAGTAGAAGGGACCAAAGGGTGAGAGGAGGTGAGGGAGGAGGGAAGTGCATGGGAGGAATATTGGCCAAATTATATTTTTATATTGTGTGCATGTATGAATATGCTGCAACAAATCCTAACATTATGTACAACTGTAATATACCAGTAAAAATGTAGGAAATAAAGAGAATCCAACAACCACAACAACAAAAGCAAGGATCTGGATGATAATGTATATAATATATGTCATATTATTTTTTGCTCCTGATTTCCAAAGATAGTGGGTCAGAATTTCATATCTTCTTGCTTTAAGCACAACTCTTTGATTTTACATATACATAAATGACATTTTGCACATATGCACATATGATCTGGGAAATAGAAAATTTTGTTTAGCTAAAAGGTATTCCTTGGATCTTTTCAAATTTCCCTTTCATTTGTGCTAACAAAATCAAAGAGCAGTTACTCTGGACTGGAGCGATGGCTCAGCAGTTTGCATGCTTGCCTGGCATGCGTGAGGACATGGGTTCGAACCCCAGCACCATGAACACAATGAGTGTTGGAGCCATGAAAGCCACGTGAAAAAACTAACTAATATTGTTTCTCTCTCTCTCTCTCTCTCTCTCTCTCTCACTGTCCCTCTTAGAAAAAAAAGCAGTTAGTGTATAAATTGTGTTCCTTTCCAAGATTTAAAGACACATTGCATGAAGTTGTAATGGGTCATCACTCTTCACTTCAGTCCCAGAGATCTAGATAATTCTGTGAAAACCAAGTGATAGGATTCATCTGTCCAGAGTGCAAGATTATCAAATGTCCCTCTTTCCTAAGTGCTCCATGTGATCATAAAACAAACTATGAAGAGAGATCAGTTGAACTTTAAATTAATTTCATAACATGATGTGTTGGATCTTTTTGTTTCACTGTAATATATCTTCATTTTTCCTTTCCAAAGAACACAACCAATTGAACATTATCTATTTCTATAATATACACTAAAGAATTGTTCTTTATTTAAAGAGCAAGACAAGATGGGCATTTAAAATATTTTCTGCCATTCTCTTCTTTTTGTTTGCACAAGAAAATTATGTTATAAATAAGGAACATCTTTTTTGAGCATATTTCTTGGTCCCTTGGGCATTGAGCTATTGTTGATGAAGATGCTGATGGGCTATTAAGGCAAAGTATTCCATACATCAAATTTACCTTCTCAACTCTTGTAGTCCTGGGGAATTACACTTTACTAAACTCAAATGTCAGAGCTCTATTCTGCATCCCAGCATGACAGCTCAGCAGTGTGCAGTTGCACACTTAAGCAGAATTGCCTGCGTAGCCAAGTGTCTAGATGAGATTAATGGTATCCGTTTATTTTAAATAAATCTATCTTGAGGCAATGTCTCAAGTTGTTTGCCTCCTTATATTCCAAGGCTTCTTGAAAGATCCTAGGATAAGCAAAAATGAAATAAAGGCTTTTTTAAAGGTAATTATCTGCAGTCAATAATAATTAGTCAATGAGTAGATTGATTAGATACATGTCTTGAATTCTTTTTGAAGCTGGAAAAGTTAAGATTAGATTATTTGCCACTGTTTTTCAGCTCATATGCTTTGGGGAGGTTTAACCATGTTCAGATTTGGTGCACTTTGATAACATTGATGTATTTCCTTCTAGCTAGTAATTACAGACAATAACAAGAGTACTTATTTAACTCTTTCATGTCTCCTTGAATGGCAGTTTTAAAAATAATAAACCAAATTCACTTCCATGATTTCCTGACCTATTGAGAAATATGATTTCAGTTCTATTTTTAAGGATGGCAGTTTGTTTTCAGATGACGAATATAATTATTTTTGCTTTCTTCCTATTTTTCTTCTCTGCAGGTTTGACTCAGTTAAGCATGATCACCTACAGACTTTCTGAGTTTTTGCAAATAATTCTTTTCCCATAGGAGTTCTTCATATAAGGATTTGCTATGAAGGACGGAATACAAACTAAATATATTGACAGTCTTTTATATGTAAAGTGATTTATGTACATCTTCCTGTTTCATCTTTATTTCAATTCCATTCTTCAGCAGGTGTTATTAGTTAATTCAGGCCACCATCACAAAATACTGTGGACTAAGTGGCTTCAACAATAGAAATTCACTTTGAACACGTCCAAGATTAAGGTCTTGACAGGTTGAAACCTTCTCATATCTGTCTGTTGGCCATCTTTTTTCATTAATTTCACATGATCATCTGAGTTAAGCTGTGTCCTAACCCTCCTCTTCCCATAAAGACATCATTATGCCCTTCTCAAATGATCTCATTTTATTTAAATTATTTCTTTAAAATCCCTGTCTCTAAATACAGGCACATCTAGAGGTATTGAAGCTTACGACTTCAACATATCATTTTGTGGGGGAAAAGTTAGCCCATAAGGAGAAGTTTTATATGAGGCAACTGAGGCTTAATGAATTTGAAGGTGAGTCATGCCTTCATGAAGTGAGGTGAACATTTCAGAATTTTTCTGGGGGTGAAGTCCATAAAATTGTCTAACAAGAAATCTTCTTTCACCCAGGTGCTGTCCTTGTCTTGGTCACTGAATAACTTGATGAAAATTCATAGTCTACTTATTTTTCCTTCTATTTATCATGTAAAATGTAAAATGATGAAGCAAGGTGTCATTGTCCTCAAGGAATCTTGAGCACCAACTGTCCATTAAAACAGCAGTTGACTTTGCCACAAGTAGTTCTCCAATTTCATCGAAGACTTATTTTGCCTTGAGACCAAATCTCCCTTCGTTATTTCACCGATACAAAAATATTATTTCTAATTTATTAATTCATTAAATTCTAGATGTTTAGTTCTCTATTACTAAAAAGAAATGAGAGATTTTCACTTTAAACTATTTATTGTATGTTGATTTTTAAAAAAAATCACCTAATAATTTGTATAAATTAGCAATGGAGCCTCAGGTACAAAGGTAAACTAATTGGAAAAATAATATGGACTGAAGAATTGTCACCTTATTGCTATTCACATGACTTTATATTTTAATCAGATGTAATACACAACACTTTTCTTTAAAAAGATGATTTCATATAATGATTAAGAGGAAAATACACAGGAAGTCTGAGATGGTGACTGATTTACTAAGCAAATTCAACTTTCAGGTTATAGAATTCATTATCCCAGTTAGTGCAAGGTTCATGCTAAACGTCCTTGTCATTTCATCTGAGAATTCCTGAAGTTGGGAAAATTTGAGTACAGTGTAACGTTTTATATATATACATACGCCCAGCTAAGCACTGGACTCTTAAATTGCATTTATTTCTAAAAAATAAACAGTTAATTTATTCAATGATATTTCATTAAATACTTTTCCTTAGGTTGAATCATTTTCCTCTTTCATATTTCAGAATTAGAATTTACATTGATACTAGACATAACATCAAATCAGTCATCTTTGCATCTCTAACCTTCAGAAGTATCTTAGTATGAAAATGAATACAAACCCTTGTAAATATATTAATAAAATATAATTTGTTTTCAGATTACTCTTCCTTTTTGAAAATATGAGTCATGATTCTTTGCCCAGATGACATAGTAAGCGTATATGAAATTAGAATGACATTCAAGAAAATAAAAAATTTACCTTCTCTGAGTGTATGATGAAGCGTAATTTATAATAACCTCAGGTATAAAAGAATCTCTTGCACTGCATAAATATTTTAATGTTATTAGGACAATGCTTGATATGGTCCAGTGTCTGCTTGGTTCTCTGTTTCTGACATTGTTATTTTTAATGTTTGTTTTCTGCTCTGTCATAGAATTCTTCCTATAGTTAGAATAAATCCTTCCCATTGCTTAAATACATTTTTTCTCTCTTTGAATAAAGAGTAGGTATAAATCAATTCCAAGATATTAAATAGTTAGTATAATTTATGATATATTAATCCTAGAGAATAATTATTTCCAGTTTTTTCTAGAATTTATTCCTTTTTTCCTCTCCTAAAATATATTAGAGCAGCTATAGTTTAATCCCAGTCAGAGATATTATAATACCCCTTCCAATGTGGTGCTCAGAAACGCCAGCCTTGCCTTGAAAATGTATTCCTTAAAAAAAATTTGCTACAAAATATTGAATATTTTACAAAATCACCACTATTTTAGGTCTTAATTTGCTTGGTTTCAACTAAGCTATGAGTGTTTGATTTTTGTTTTGTGTTCAGTTTGTTGGTTGATTCATTGTGCAGGTTGTTCAAATCTTCAATAGTTGGATTTTGAGGGCATGAGTGTAGACCTGTATTGTATCCCTGTTCAATCTTCTAATCTCTGAGTTATGTTATTGTTCTATGTGTGAAAATTCTTTCAAAATCTGTAATTGTAATTCATATTTCTTTATTTTTCATGCCACTGCAATGTCCATTAGGATTACTAATAAATAGCTTAGTTCTTTTCTTCCATGCTGGTGATAGGATTGTGCTACCCTATATTCTGGAAATTAAGTGCCTTGCATTTCTGTGATTTGCTTTGTTCAATAACATTTAGCTGACGTGTCATGAATCGTTTCCGGAAAGAACCAAGAAGAAATAGTCATCTTTTCCCTGTTTCTGTGATTAGTAGCATTAAATATGTAGGTTGTTCCATCTGTCTGGATGCTGGGGTGAGGACCATCACTAACCTGAGATTCATGAGCAATGACAAAAAAAGGAAGAATTCCTTCTTGCTTTAAGACACAGAGATATGTGGGGGGTTATGTGAAAGAGATAGGATTAAATTTTAGTGTTATTATGTATTAGATTAGGATAGTGACTGTTGGGACAAAATCATATTTCTTGTTCATACACCTGTAGAGTGCGGGTTTAAAGGACAACTTTGCTTATTATATTCCCTCCAAGACCTAGGCTGATGGAAGTCCACCTTCAATAGCTGCTTCCATAGAAGGGAAAAGGGGTGCGGGGGAAGCTTGCACCTACTCTCAGCCTCTTAAAGTTATACACAGCCAGAGGTGACACACTTTTTTATAATTCATTGACCAAAGAAAATCACATAGCACTATCTAACCTCCAATTAGCAGGATGTCTGTATCGTCTGTTAGCAGTTCAGGAAAATCACCATGCCATTTTTAAATCTCCTGTATGTAACAGTTCAGAATCTCAAAATTATTTTACCTAGAATCCTCTTTTAGAAAGCATGAGTGAAACAGGTCATTATTCCCTGGAAGTGGTTACCAGCAGACAAGTGAGCAGATGTGAGATTCACAGCTGCTTCTTGGTGAGAATTGAGAACAACCAGTATGTTGCTGCCAACTGAGATAAGTGGAAGGAACTTGCTCAGAAATTCCTAAAAAAAGGCAATAATTTCAAACTAGCTTTTGACAAACGCTTCTTCAATATGTCATGCTGATGTGCTCAGCTCTGTTTCCTTAACCTTATGGTGGCAGCTTTTCTGTCTTTTCATGAGGGCTTCCATGTGCTTTGTTTCCACATCCCCTCCTTATGCATATATTCAGATATAAATATAAAATTAATATTCAGAATGTTTAGAATACTCAGTTTTCCTTACAAAGCACACGGTGATACAGGAAAAAAAATGCAAAAGTACCATGTTCTCAGAAGGAGATCATTCACAATATTTATGATTAGTCTTTATGAGCATGACATGTGCTATGTTCCCACAGGTAGCTTTCTCCATTTCAAAATCAAGCATACTTACCCTGTCAAAGTAAAAAGCATCAAACTCATGGACCTGGTTTGTTGGGTGATGGATGACTAGAAATTGAAATAGGGATGAGTAACGCAGATACTTTAACATCAGATTTAGACATGCTACTTTTCATATATCCATGAATTTAAAAAATACATAAAACAAAACCACACATAATCATCTCATTCCCCATGCAGTAGCATGAGGAGAATAATAGGTTAGTTCTTCCTAAACCTTACAAATGTCTTCATCGCTCTCCACGTCTTATGGTTTTACTCTAGACAAAATTTCAGTCTTTAACCACATGATCCATTGATCGTAAGGTGTTAGAAATTCTTGGCAGAGCTAGGCACCATAGGGCACACCTGTAATCCTAATAGCTAGGGAAGCTGAGGGAGGAAGACTGAAAATTTGAGGCCAAATTTTGAATAACTTAGGGAGATGCTGCCTAAGAATTGAAATAAAAGGTCTTGTATGTAGCTAAGACTAAGGTGCACCTGGTTCCAAACACCAATACCCCC